>CAUYON010025896.1:0-10474 GCA_963573935.1 Arctocebus calabarensis | reverse complement strand
GGGGGGGGGGTTGACCTAGTCTGGTTGTTCATATTTCCAGAGCTTTTCCGTTGATTCCACCCCATGATTAATTTTACACCGTTTGGCTAGATGAGTAGATAAGGACAATTTGGGCTGGGAGTTCTAGGAGTAATGATTGACCAGTTCTTTGCTTAAGAGCTTGGACTGGTGTCTGTACCTTTTCCCCTAGAGTTTTGCCACTTCTTGCAAAACTGGGGATCTTCTTGATGTGGTGGGGTTAAGTGGCTTATTTTCAGCTGGTCTTTGTCTTACCCTAGAGAATCTGTTACTCTGGATTGAAATCTGAGCTGTGAAGGAATACCAGAGTTATGTCGCCACACCCCCTACAGGCAACAATTGAAAAAGCCAAATCAAACCTTCCCACTACCACACACCCAGGGTACCACTCTGGAAAGTCCTCGGGTGATTAGCCCAGCTGAAGAGGTCCTAATCAATTGTCCTAGCCAGCACCAATCTCAAATGGAAGAGTTAAAAAAGTCTCTGGCAACTAGCTAGCAGGGATCCGCTGGAAGCTCTTGTATAATTCACTTCGATGCTCTGTGAGCTCAGGAGGGCACCCCACCCACGGCAAGTAAATTAGTCTGGGAAGGTTAATGCCTCCTTCCCAACCTTGGCCCTCTGTCACACCCAGTCGGTGGTAACAGTTGTGATCCAGTTTCTTCCAATGAGCAGATGCTCCAGAGTTTTGTGCCTGCCTGGGTCACAGTGAGGTCTGTGGCTCCACAATCAGTCCGCTACACCCTGTCACTGTTTGGCAGGGGGAGGTGAGGCCTGACAACCTGGGTACTTAACAGGGGGTGGGGCAATTCACTCAGTTCCAGCCCTGTCCCTGATTGATGTTGCTGCTGGAACAGAACAAGTTCACAGAATTTATTTCTGTCAAGGCTATTTTCCCTGATCAGACTGGGGCTGCAAATAGGTTTTACTCAGTCTGTGAGTTCCAGCCCTTTGTCTCAGCTTTCATACCCTGAGGGCCAGGTTAAGCAAAGCAGCCCCTCTGCGAGTATTCTAATCCCTGCACTGTGTCCAGGCTGGTATTGCCTCAGGCAAATCCTTCATGTGCCTTGGTTGCTGGTCGCTCTGCCAGCACTGGAGAAGCCGCTCGCTTCCCCTGGCCACCCAGAAGACTGGGAGTGTCTCCTCAAAACATCCCCAGGGGTGCAGCTCTCCAACTGTTGTTCCTGGAGCTGGTCTCTCGTGCCTCAGGAGACCTTCCCACCAGCCAGGTCTCCTTTCAGCTCTCTCCCTTCTCACCACTCCGAGCCGGAAAACCAGCACAGTTTAATAACATTCTGCGCCAGTCCACACCCCTCAAGAAAGTCTCCAAGAATCTGGACTCTGTGGGGAACAGGCCCCCAGACCTTGGGGTGAGAGTGGAGGGGAACACCAGGAACACCAACTTTCAGATAGAGAGTATATACAGTTTTATGCCTGGCTGGAGAGTGCTGCAGCACCCTAGTAGGGGAAGGAGGTCTGGTTTTTAGAGGGTCTCTCCCGTGGGGTAGAGTGGGAGGACATCTGAACTCTGCTCACTTGTTTGTATGGAGGTATGGAGTATACTGTGAACCTCTCTCATGGGGGTGGGGACTCCCATCCGTTTGGTGATGTGCTCTGTACCTTTTTGTTTGTGTCCTCGGGGTCTCAGGTCGCCCCAGCAGGGTTGATGTGCACTCTTCAACCTTTTCTTTTGGCTCAGATCCAAACCATCGGCTTTCTTGCTGAGTTTCTGTCCTTTAACTCTCCTTCTGGACTGGAACCTCTTCGGAAAGCTGGCTACAGATCGCCATCTTGGCTCCTCCCCCGATTTTTTTTTTTTTATTGGATGGAAGCATTTTCATTTAATGTAGTTTCATTTATCTACTTTTTTGTGTGTTGCCTGTATTTGTGCCTTGTTAGCCTAACTAGAGGTATATTTATTTTTTAAGACTGCTAAGAAGGTGTGAAATTGATTTTGTCTTTTTATAAAAGCAATTTTTCATTGATCCTCTCTATATTTTTTAGTCTCTGTTTCATTGAGCTCACCTCTGATCTTTATTCTTCTAATTCTGGGTTTGTTTCTTGCTTTTCTAGTTCTTTGAGATGCATTAAAGAACTTCTACTGTTTTTCCTTTTCCTTTTTTCCCCCTTCACAAGCCTCATACAGGAGCTACTTTTTGTTGTAGCATTTATTACAATAAACTTCCCTCTTAATGCTCTTTTGCTGTAGGTTTTAGTATACTAAGTTTTCATTTTAATGTTTTAAAAAGTTGTGCTGTTTTCTTCCTGATATTTTTAATGATCCAATGATTATTCATTAGCACATTTAATTTCCATGTATTTGAACAGTTCTTGCAGTTTCTCTCTTTTTTTTATTTTGTTTTTCTTTCCTGATTCATTCTGAAGAGTACCATAGTTCCTCTTATTATTGTTTTCTGGTTTTATTTCATTGTGAGCTGAGAAGATAGTTTTTAAAAACTTGTTGAGATTACTTTATGAGTTATGTAATGAGCGTCTTTGTCTCCTTTTATATTTTTTTTACTTAAGGTGTATTTTGTCTTAAATATAGCTTCTACTACACACTTTTGGTTTTCATTTACATGGAATATTTTTTCCACTTCTTCACTTTCAAACTATTTGTGTCTTTTCAGATGATGTGATTTTCTTATAGGCAGCATGTAGTTGGGTCTTTTTTTTTCAATCCATTCAGCCAGTCTATATCTTTTATTTGGAGAATTTAAACTATTTACATTATTATTGATAACTGAGAATTTATTACTGTCATTTTATTGTTTTCTAATTATTTTATATGCCATTTGTTCCTTTATTTCTCTTTTATTTTTTTCTTTTATGTTTGGTGGTTTTTTGTAACCTTTGACTTCTTTCCCTTTTTCATTTTCATATCTGCTTTACAACTGAGTTTTATACTTTGATGTATTTTTATGGTGGTATATGTCATTCTTCTGTTTTCAGATGTAGGATTCCCTTGAGCATTTCTTGTATATCTTCTCTAATGATGATGAATTCCCCCATTTTTTTCTTGTATGGAAAATATTTTCCCTTCATTTTTGAAGGATAACTTTGCTAGCAGGTTTTTTTTTCCCCCAGCAATTTGAAGTTTTCATCTCGTTCGTTCTTAGACTGTAAGGTTTCTGCTGAGACATTCACTGTATGTGACTTGATGAATTTTTCCAGCTGTTTTTATAATTCCTTCTTTGTCTTTGATTTTTGATAGTTTGACTATATTGTGCCTTAGAAAAGACATTTTGGGGTTGAATATATTTGGCAATCTTTGTGTTTCCTTTGTGTGGCTATCTATATCTGTTGCAAAACTTGGAAAATTTTTATCTGTTATGTCTTTTAAAAGGCTTTTTTTTTTTTTTTTTTGAGACAGAGCCTCAAGCTGTCACCCTGGATTGAATGCTGTGGCATCACAGCTCACAGCAACCTCCAATTCCTGGGCTTGAGCGAGTCTCCTGCCTCCACCTCCCAAGTAGCTGGGACTACAGGCACCCACCACAACGCCCAGCCATTTTTTGGTTGCAGCCATCATTGTTGTTTGGTGGGTCTGGGCTAGATTTGAACCTGCCAGCTCAGGTGTACATGGCTGGTGCTTTAGCCCATTGAGCCACAGGCGCCAAGCCAAGGCTTTCTATTTCTTTGCCCACCTTTCCTCTTTCTGTAATTCCCAAAATTTGAATATTTGGTTGCTTTATGGTGTCTCATATAAGATGTAGGTTTTTTTTTTTTCTTTTTTGGTCTGACTGAATTATTTCAAAAGACTTGTCTTCAAGTTCAGAAATTCTTCTGTCTTCTTGATTTAGTCTATTTTGAAGTTCTTCATTGTATTTGTTAAATTTTATTCATTGAATTCTTTAGTTGCAGGGTTTCTGTTTGGCTCTTTTTTATGTCTCCTTAGGGGACTTCTCATTCAGATCGTGAATTGTTTGCCTTATTTTTTTGTATTGTTCATATGTTTTTTTCTTGTATTTCATTAGGTTTCCTCAATATCATTATTTTTTTCATGCATTTCATATATTTTGTTTTCATTGGTAGCTACTGCTAGAGAATTATTGTGATTTTTTTGGAGATGTCATATTTCCTTGCTTTTTCCTGTTTCATGTGTGTTTATGTTGGTATCTGTGGATTTGGTCTAACAGCCACTTCTTCCAATTTTGTGGACTGGCTTTTGTGGTGGAGAATTTTTCCTATATGTATCTATTGTGTTGGTTGTGTAGCATGTTTCAATTATGGGTGGCTGCAGTATTATAGTCTCTCTATGATTTCTTCAACTGTAATCTGCATCAGTAGTGTCTGTGACTTCCTCCTTGCCTTAGGTTGCAGTTGTTAGTGGAGTTTGTGTTGAACCTTTGCTGGGGACGGGAATGCTAGTTAGGCTAGTCATTGTTGGCAGCAGTGGGCCAGGTATGCTAGTAGTGATATGCAAAGCCCCCAGACAGCATGTGTAGGCAGCAATCCCCAGATCCCTTCATGGTGCACTTGGGCAGTAGCAGGGATAGACAGGCAGAACTATCTTCAGGACTCTGAATAGGGTATGAATGTCTGCTGCAGATGGCAGGGAGGGTTAATCCACAGGTGTCGGGATGGTGCATTCAGTTACCAGTGGTAGTGGTAGTGGGGAGGGGCCCCAGAATGGTATCTGGACAGGCCAGTCCCCAGACCCATTAAAGTTTCATGTAGCTACATGGTTCCTTGTAGGAGAACAACAACAGTGGAGGGGGCAAGTTTGCTGTCAGTGCCAGTGGCCCCCGGCTGGAAACTCATGTTCTGGGGAGTATAGCTTCCCTCGTGTATTGCATTGCCTGTTGCCTGGATAGGAAACACAATGTGGGCTACAGTGCTGGGGACCTGGGTGCACTGTTGGGTACCTCTGGCATTGTGACACTGCAGCCCTGTGGGTAGATGTTAGGGGATGTCAGCCTCCAAAGTGCTAGCATTGCAGTTGTTAGCCAGCACACTGGTCCAAGAAATTTGTTGAAGTAATGTTCACTGAGGTATATTTGGATCAATAATCTTTCCACAACAAAGGCTGTAGCACAGATGGCTTTACTGCTAGATTCTATCCAACAGTTAAGGAAGAGCTGCTCCTTCGTTCCAGAGACTAGAGTCTGAAGGCTTCAACTTGCATGAGTCTGGTGTAACTTTGACACAAAAATCTGACAAAGACAATACTTAGAAAGGAAAATTATAAGCCAGTCTCTTACATGAACATAGACACAAAGTTTCTGAAAAAAATATTGATCCACTGCCTAGCAACATATGCGTGAAAGATAATATAGCATGACTAAATTGGTTTAATCTAAATAATGAAAGTTGGCTGAACATTATAAAAATCAACCTATGTTATCACATCACATTAAAAGATCAAAGGAGAAACAAGTGATTATCTCAGTGGCTGTTGGTAATGCGTTTGATAAAATTCCACATTCAGTGATTCAGTGATAATTCCTCTAAGCAAACTAGGAATAAGAGAACTTATTCAATCTGAAAAAGAACATGTACAAAAAGCAAAGGATGAAATCATTTTCTATGGGGATATGGTGAAAGCTATCTCAGAGTGGAAATAAGACCATTACTCCTGAACATTGTACTTAGGTCTTACTCAAAGTAAAGAAAGTAGGAAATGATGAAATAAAGTTATTATTTAAAGATTCTAATTTAATATGTAGGAAAAGTTTAAATCCAGAGATAAATGATTCAAATCATTAAGAGATTTAGCAAGATTTCTGTATATAAAATCAATTTTTATTCTATATATCCTAGTAACAAATAGAAATTAAATTTAAAAATACATCAGTTAAGGTGCAAAGCTCAGAAGTGGACATCAGAGAAAGCCAACAGCCAGGTGGACTAGTTCCTGAATGAAGGTTTTTTTATTATTTTTTTTTATTTTTTGAGACAGAGACAGAGCCTCAAGCTGTCATCCCTGGATAGAGGGCTGTGGCATCACAGCTCACAGTTACCTCCAATTCCTGGGCTCAAGCGAGCCTCCTGCCTCCACCTCCCAAGTAGCTGTGACTACAGGCACCCGCCACAACACCTGGCCATTTTTTGGTTGCAGCCGTCATCATTTGGCAGGTCCAGGCTGGATTCGAACCCGCCAGCTCAGGTGTACATGGCTGGTGCCTTAGCCCATTGAGCCACAGGTGCCGAGCCCTGAATGAAGTTTTAATCTTGTTTTCAATTATATTAAAAATGAGAAACTATCTGGATCAGAATTAAGATGCTGTGGCTTTATGGAAATAGTATACAACTTGCCAAATCTTCCTTTGGACTCCTGTGAAATCTCTTTGCCTCTAAGACAACTGTGTATATGCTGGCCTTACTCATAAAAGATCCATGCCCCCTTTGTGAAGAAGCCAGGAAGTACTCAAGCCTTAAAAAAGCAGGTTTATTTTACAGGACGTGGACATCACACTTCCAGAAAACTCTGCTTTTTCTGAAAGGTATAAATTTGACATTCTTGTCTTTCATTTGAGTGGCCAGTTTCTGGTGATGTGTTGAGTAAACAGTTCAAATCTTATAAAGTGCTGAAGGCTGACGAATGCCCTCATGATTTTCAACCCTCTGTTTACATAAAGTATCTTTCTGAAGAAATGTCTATGGCTTCATAGAGCCCTATGGATGTCATTTTCATAGAGCCCTATGGATGTTCTGAACTCAGTACTGCCAAATGTTGAAGCTCCTCTGTTGATGGCAGCAACTGTTTATTTATTGGCATTTTATAAAATAAGAGGAGTATACTAGCAGGGATAGAGATGATAGAGGGAGGGAGACGTCCATTTGTCTTAACGATCCCTTTTGTGTTAATGTTGAAGCACTTCATATTCACTGGTACAGTTTAAAGGAAGAAGGCTCTGGATTCCTACTGCTGCCTTGGAGGACATAACTTTTTAATGAAAGAATAAATGTTTGGGGGAGTGGCAAGATGGCCGACTGCAAGCAGCTTCTGACAGAGGCTCCTGTCCAAAAGGAAAGATAACCTCCAGAAACTGCCCAATTGAGCTGAAGACTGGGAGCCCAGCTAAGAGAGAGAAGTGATAACTGCAGGTCACCTCTGCTGAGGCAAGCTGTGACTCCTAGAAACTAAGCTTTAGGCAGAAAAACTGAACTAAAGTTTTCCACCATTCTGAACTTCCAGGACACTCTTCACCTTTACCTGATGCCCCAGAAGCCTGACCTCTGCTGAAACTGAGGAAGGAGGACTCGAGCTGCTCACACCTTCCCTATCTGCCAAATCAGGCAGCCCACCAGGTAAGAGACTCCAGGGCCCCACAGAGCTCCCACCAGTCCCCAGGCCAGGGACTCTGCCGGGATCCCCATGCAGACCCAATTGGCACCCCGCCAGGCCTTAGCCTGCCGCCTGCAGTGGCCAGGAACTCAGCAGGGACTCGTGCCCCACCCAGCCTCTGCCCACAGTGGCCAGAAACTCTGCCAGAACCCCTGCCCAGCTCTGATCTGTGCCCCAGGCCCTCCACCCACAGTGTCCAGGAACTCCGCAGGGACCCCCATGCAGCCAGATTGGCACTCCCGGGGCCTTGGCCCACTGCCAGCTGTGGCCAGTAACTCTGCCCGGACTCCTGCCCGGTTCCAATCTGTGCCCTGCTGGGCCTCAGTTCATGACTTGCTGGAGCCAGAGACTCTGCTAGGACCTCCCCTCCACCGCACAGCCCCGATTGGTGCCCCACCGGGCCTTGTCTGCCTTGGCCAGGGACCCCACCAGGACCCCTGTAGGCTCTGATCTGCCCCGCTGGGACTCAGCCCCTCCGCTCGCAGTCCCTGGCTCACCACCTGCCATAGCAGTGACTCCGCCAGGACCCCTGTGCCCAGCTGCCACCCACACTGGCTAGGGACTACCCTGGGAACCTTCCAGGTCTCAGCGCCTGCCAGCCTGGGCCAGCAACTCCAGGAGCCACACAACCCCCATCTCCCCTACCCTCTCTGCCTCCTAACCGGCTCCGCCCCTCTGACCAGGGACTCAGGAGGTGGTATGACCTGTTCCCTCCCTCTCGAGCCCTCCTCCCAGCCAGAGACTGCTGGAGGAACGGGTTCCCTTTGCAAAGGCCACTGGTGCCAGGCACTCCCAGAACTGCGTGCACCATCCCACACCCTGCTGCTTGATCCAGGAGTGCCACACTCCAGAGATGCTCCCACAGTCAGAACTCCCTGGCTGGGGCATTCCCAGAGGAGCTACACAGGGTTACTCCCTACAAAGATCCAGCAACAACAGAGTAGTCCTGCTGGGGTCTGATTTGGGAGAGACACCTCCCCAACTTTGAGGGCAGTCATTGGCAACAGTGAAAAATAATCATGAGGTGGAATCAACAAAAAATCTCTGGCAATATGAATAATCAGAGTAGATCAACTCCCCCAAGGAACTACAAGGTAGATACAGCACAAGGTCCCTTGCATGAGGAAATGGCTGAGATGTCAGAAATCGAATTCAGAGTCTGGATAGCAAACAAAATCAGTGGAATGGAGGAAAAGATAGAATTAGAATTTCAAGCAATAATCCAAAAGATGTCTCAATAATTGAACGAATTCAAAAACAAAATGAGCAAAGATTTTGACACATTGAGACAAGAAGTTGTCGCCCTTAAAGATGTGAGAAATACAGTAGAATACCTCAGTAACAGATTGGAGCAAGCAGAAGAAAGGTTTTCTGACCTGGAAGACAAAGCTTTCAAATGCTCCCAAACTTCCACAGAGGTAGAGAAATGGAAGGCAAAAATAGATCATTCTTTCAGACAGCTCTGGGATAACTGAAAGAAAAACAATATTAGCCTTATAGGGATACCTGAAAACGACGAAGTGGGTCATAAGGCACAGTCTCTTCTTTATGATTTTATGAAAGAACTTTCCAGACATGCCAAGAGACTCTAAAATGCAGATAGCAGACAGTTTCAGAACCCCAGCACGACTCAACCCGAATACGACATTCTCCCAGGTACATCATATTTAACTGCACTAAAGTTAATATGAAGGAGAAAATTCTGAAAGCAGCCAGATGCAAGAAATCCATTACCTACAAGGGGAAGAATATTAGAATAACTGTAGATCTCTCTGATCAAACCTTTCAAGCTAGAAGAGAATGGTCATCAACTTTTAATCTCCTAAAACAAAAGAACCTTCAACCTAGGATCCTGTACCCAGCTAAACTGAGTTTCATTTATGATGGAGAAATTAAATACTTTAATGACATCCACATGTTGAAGAAACTTGCTATAACTAAACCAGCTCTCCATGATATTCTCAGACCTATCCTCCATAATGACCAGTGTAATCCTTCACCACAAAAGTAAACGCACCCAGAAACTTTTTATCAAATTTCAACTTCCACAGTGATGAAAGGATTAAAAATGTCCAATGGACCTTCTAAAGATTCATCAATATTTTCAATTAATGTGAATGGTTTAAATTGTCCTCTTTAGTCAGGATACAAAAACTGGATACAAAAACTCAGGCCAGATATCTGCTGCATACAAGAATCTCATCTTACCTTAAAAGATAAATTTAGACTCTAGGTGAAGAGTTGGTCATCTATATTCCAGGCAAATGGAAAACAGAAAGAAGCAGGTGTTGCAATCTTATTTGCAGATACAATAGGCTTTAAACCTACCAAAATAAGGAAGGATAAAGACAGACATTTCATATTTGTTAAAGGTACTACTCAATATGATAAGATTTCAATTATTAATATTTATGAATCCAACCATAATGCACTTGAATTTATAAGAAAAACTCTAATAGACATGAGTAACTAGATTTCCTCCAGCTCCATAGAAGTTGGTGATTTTAATACTCCTTTGGCAGTGTTGGATAGATCCTCCAAAAAGAAGCTAAGTAAAGAAATTTTAGGTTTAAACTTAACCATTCAACAACTGGATTTAACAGACATCTACAGAACATTTCATCCTAATAAAATTGAATACACATTCTTCTCATCACCCCATAGAACATACTCTAAAATCGATCACATCTTAGGTCACAAGTCTTACCTCAGCAAATGTAAAAGAATAGAAATTATTCCTTGCATCTTCTCCAACCATCATGGAAGAAAAGTTGAACTCAATAATAACAGGAATCTGCATACTCATACAAAAACATAAAGCTAAATAACCCTATGCTGAAGGATAGATGGGTCATAGATGAGATTAAGAAGTAAATTACCAAATTTTTGGAACAAAATGACAATGAAGACACGAATTATCGGAACCTAATACTGCAAAGGCATTCTTAAGATACTGCAAAGGCAGTCCTAAGAGGAAAATTTATAGCCTTGCAAGCCTTCCTCAAGAAAACGGAAAGAGAGGAAGTTAACAACTTAATGGGACATCTTAAGCAACTGGAGAAGGAAGAACATTCCAACCCCAAACCGAGCAGAAGAAAAGAAATAACCAAAATTAGAGCAGAATTAAATGAAATTGAAAACAAAAGAATTATACAACAGATCAAT
>CAUYON010025894.1:0-19487 GCA_963573935.1 Arctocebus calabarensis | reverse complement strand
ATTGCTTAATTACTGTTTTCCTATGAATGATTATACTGTGGTTAATATGTTAGCATAGCAGTATTCCCAGATAGTTTTTTGTTTGTTGGGAGGTTGGGCTTTGGGGGGGCAGAGTTAATACTTTGCATGAAATATCTTATCTTGTAACAGTGAAATAGCTTTCTCTTTTGTCTTGTGATTTTTTTTTGAGGTGAAATTTAAGTTTTTTGTGTGAGTAGTACTATTATACCTATCTTGAGTGTCTTGCTTGTAATGTATCATATCATACCTTTGTTTAATTCTTAATAAACTGTTCACTTGTTAAAAAAAAAAAAGAAGTGCAAGATTTGATGCTGAAAACTACCAAAGATCAACTTTTTCCTTTGGTAAAAATTGACAAACTGAGTCTAAAATTCATATGGACTCAGAACAGACAAGACGACAATAAAGAACAAAGTTACAGAACTCATACGTTCCGATGCAAAGTTTACCACAAACCTGCAGTAATCAATATCGTGTGGTCTGGCATAGAATAGAAATACAGATCAATGGAATAAAATTGAGAATCTAGAAATAAACCTTTTTATGGTCAATTGGTTTTCAGTAAGATTTCAATATAAACATTGAAATAATAATCTTTTCAACAAATGATGCTGGAATAACTGGATATACACATAAAAAACGAAGTTTGACACCTACCTCATACCATAAACAAAAATTAATCCAACATGTATGATGGACTTAAATGTAAGAGTTAAAAATATAAAACTTTTAGAAGAAAACATAGGTATAAATCTTCACAATGCTCAATAATCAATCATTTTTCAGATATGACACAAGCAACCAAAGCCCAAACAAGCAAAGGAAAATAAAAGAAAAATTAGGCTTCCTCAAAATAAAAAATAAAAAAGTTTGTGCCACCAAGGACACACTCAAGAAAGTGAAAGCGCAACTCACAGAATGAGAGATATATTTTTAAATCATGTATCTCATAAGGGATTTGTTTTTAGAATATATAAAGAACTAATACAACTCAATAATAGAAAGACAACTCAGTTAAATAATGGACAAAGGTTTTGAATATACTTTTCTCCAAAGATGATATGCTAATGACCAATAAACACAAGAAAAAATGCTCAGCGTCATTGGGAAATGCAAATAAAAACCACATTAAGATACTACTTCATACCCAGTAAGAAGGTGTATGTGATAAAGACAGACAATAGCAAGTGTTGGCTAGGATGTAGAATAATTTGTTCTATTGTACACTGCTGTTAGAAATGTTAGAAGGTACTGCCATTCTGGAAAACAGTTTGGCTGTTCCTCAAAAACTTAAACATAGAGTTACCATATGACTCAGCAATTCCAATCCTAGATATATACTTATGAGAACTGAAAACATATGTTCACACAAAAAGTTATCCATGACTTTGGGGATTACTCATAATAGCCCAAAGTGAGAACTACCCACATGCCCATTGACTGATGAATGAATAAACAAACTGTGGTATATCCATATAATGGAATATTACTTAGGTATGGAAAGGAATCTGGAGTTGTGATACATGCTACAATATGGGGAACTCGGCAAAAAGTATGCTGAGTGAAAGAAAGAAAGTAGTCACAAAAAAATTACAAATTGTATGATTCCATTTGTATGAAATGTACAGAATGGGCAACTCCAGAGACTGAAAGTATTAATAGATTAGTGGTTGCCTAATTAATTAATAGATTAGTGGCCTAATCTATTAGAATTGGGGTGGGGAGCTATGGAGGGTGACTGCTAATGTGCACGGGTTTCCTGGGACATGATAAAAATGTACTGGAATTAGATAGTGGTGGTAGTTAGACAACTTTAGAATATAATAATAATAATAAAAATTGCAAAAAAATCATTTAAAAGGTTAAAAAATGTAAAAAAAAATTTACGGTATGTGAATGACCTTGCAATGTTCAAAAAGATACTAAAAAAGGCAAGTCTGTCCGAGAATGGGGTCAACAGCGAGGAAGCAGGGACTGTGTATGGAGAGGGAGAAATGAGCCATGACACCGCTGAAGTCCCCGTATTCAGGTGCTACGAAAGTGAGTCCACCTGGGGACGTTTTGGTGACGTGGTTGGGGGGGTCAGGTTTTCTGTCACTTACCCCCAAAGGAGCCCAGGCAGGCAGAGGTGCCCTCTGACCTCCAGGCAATGGGCCGTTTCTTTCTGCGTTTCACTCCCACCTATTGACTCCTCATTCATGCTTTTGCCATTAAACAAAATAACTCTCCCTGGTTCACTTTGCAGCTTTCTCTTTCTCCCGCTTGCTGCGTCTGCCCACCCTCCACGCCTTTACCGCTCATCCACACTCCTGCAGCCCACGCCCCGGGGCTCTCTACCGCCCCCTGGTGGCCAACCCCAGCAGTTGCGTCTTTGGCTTAGACTTTCTTGTCCTCCCTGCTGTGTCCCCAGGGTTGGTGCCCACCTGGGCTTGGGAGGGCTCTGGGTTCTCTGAACACCCCTTTAACCTCCGTTCCTCCTCTTCCTCGGTGGTCGCTGGTTTCTCAGCTCATCTCTGGACAGTTGTGCTTCCCCTCTGGGCTACCCTCGGCCTAGACGCCCTCTGCCTGGGCTGCTGTCTCCACGTGAAGCTTATTCTTCATGGTTGGACCCCCACCTGAGCTGCAGATTGTCCCTCCTCTGTCCCTTTCTCCTTTGGAAGCACCCCCTGGGTGGAGTTCACACTGGCAACGTTGCCCCTTCTCACACAGTCACACCATGTCCCTTCTTCCATTTGCCTGGTGTCCTTTCTCTCCCTGTGTCCCCATCACAGCTACCTCCAGTTCACTGGTAACCTTGTCCCCAGTGGTCTCTCCAGCTGCACCTCTCTCTATGCTTGGTTTTAAAGCACTAATCTGAGTTCACCACTCCCTGCTCCAGCCCACACGGATCAATTTCAAGCCCTTGCGGGGCACCTGGGCCTCCCGGTGCGGACTCCACTTGCTCCTCAGTTCACCACTCCCTGCTCCAGCCCCCATGGATCAATTTCAAGCCCTTGCAGGGCACCTGGGCCTCCCGGTGGGGACTCCACCTGCTCCTCAGCTGCCTCTTGCCACCTCTGCTCAGGTTGCACTTCCCCAGTCCCACCCCTGCCCATGGCATGGTACTCTCAGCTTCCTGGCCCTTCCCGACGTGTTTGTACTCTTCCGGGAAGAGTGGGCTAGGTCACACCTTGGGCATGCTTTTCTGGGTGTCCCGCCCTCTTTCCACCTTCTCCCCACCTTCACCCGGGCCACGTCACATGCTCTTTCTCCGGTCTCCACAGTTGGCTGGACCAGTATTTATGACACTGCGTAAACAGGCTAATAGCCTTCACATCTATGCTGTGTGCTTCTGCAGGGCAGGCTGTGTGTTCTGGGTGCCAAGCACCCAGCCCAGCGCTTCCAAGCCTGCCATTTAATGTGTAATGAGTGAGTAGGGTGAACCATAGGGTGAATCCACAGTGGCTAACCCTCCCTGGCCACTCATTGTATGCCGTGCACTGCTCTAAGACTTCTTCAGACGCTAGCCACTCAACAGCACTTAAGAAATGGGCACCATAATTGTCCCCATTTTACAAATGAGAACACTAAGGCTCAATGAGGCCAGACGTTGGTGTTTCTATATTCAAGCCTTAGGGGCCCTGCCCACACCACCCTGTGCTGCTTCTACAGATCTGCCCACACGAGTCTGGGCTCTGCTTGTGCACCCCTCTGCCGGGAGTGCTAGTGACCTGTCACCTTTGCCCTCTTGTTTAGAAGCCAGCAAGGCCCTACCTCTTTGTGAGCTGTGCACAGCTTCCTGGCACAGTAGCAAACCGGCCCTTTGCATATATATGCCTTCCTGGGAACAAAGAATATTGTTCTTTGAGCTTGTTTAAGTCTCAGCATAAGTTGCCTTGTATCCTCACAAAGAGAGCTGGTAATCTATGGGCTCACTGGGGACAGGCTGTTAAGAAACACCATTATTGATATCCATGCCTTAGAAAATGCCATCTTTTTGTGAGAGAGGGTATGATATTTACTCAAAAGCAAAAATAAACACATATTTTAAAGTCTTTCACTTATTTGGTAAAATTATAGTTCATATAACGCTGTCACTTAACTTGCTTTATCTTATTTGGTCTTCCCTATTTTCCTGTGACATGTTCAGGATGTGTGTGCCCCATTTCATTGAAGAGAAGACTGACCATCAAGAACACTAAGTAACTTGCCTAAGACCCTACAGCTCTTGAGGACCCAGGTTTGTCCGCTGCTAATGCTGGTGGGCGTTCTTTGCTTGATGCAAGAGTCTTAAACAGTATCTGGCCATAGAGTGGACCCACACTGGACATCGTTCAGGTGGGGGGTGTCAGAAGCAGCCCTGCACTAGGTGTGACCTATCCCCACACCTGCTGCTGGACAGATTCACCTCTCCTGAGGGCTTCTCCTTGCCACGCTCTTATCCACCATGTTAGTTATGATTTGCTCTTTTAAGAACATACATACTTGCTCAGCGCCTGTGGCTCAGCGGGCTAAGGCACCAGCCATGTAAACCTGAGCTGGCGGGTTCGAATCTAGCCTGGGCCCGCCAACCAACAATGACGGCTGCAACCCAAACAAAAAAATAGCTGGGCATTGTAGCAGGCGCCTGTAGTCCCAGCTACTTGGGAGGCAGAGGCGAGACTCGCTTGAGCCCAGGAATTGGAGGTTGCTGTGAACTGTGATGCCATGACACTCTACACAGGGCGACAGCTTGAGGCTCGGTCTCAAAAAAAAAAAAAAAAAAAAGAACATACACACTGTGATGGGCTGAATTTCGTCCCCCACCCCAAATTCCTATGTTGAAGTCCTAACCTCCAGTGCCTCAGAATGTGACTCTATTTGGAGATAGGGTCTTTAAAGGGGTAATTACGTTAAAGTGAGGTCATTAGCATGGGCCCTTGTCCAATATGGTGGTGTCCTTGTGAGAAGAGGGTAGGGCACAGACACACACAGAGAGAAGGCCAGGTGAAGACACAGGGGAGCATGGTCATGGGCGAAGACATGGAGACAGGCCTCAGGGGGAACCAAGCTACCAACACTTTGATCTTGGACTTCTAGCCTGCAGAACTGTGGGAAAATACATTTCTATTGTTGAAGCTCCCGGGTCTGTGGTGGTGAGTGAAGGCAGGCTGAGCATACTAATGCACACACACATTTTAAAACAGTCTGACTCTCTGACCATTTATTTATGTTCAGTTTTTCAGCAGTCTTAGTCTTAAATCCATCAATGCTAACGATAGCCCTCAAGGAAAGGAGTCTGTAGCTCATGCCTGGAGCCAGCCTGTGAGAGGGCTGTGCGCTGAGAAGCTTCCTGACAAGGCAAGGGTTCGGGATAGCCCTGTGCCTGCCCAGCGCGGCCCATCACTCCCTGAGAGGTCTGGTGAAGTAAGTGGACTTTCTGAGCTTCAGTTCCCTAAACTTTAACTTGAAACATAGGACTTTAAGTCTCTTTCCACCCATTCCCTGATGGGAGAGGGTGGAAAATTTCTGGCTTAGAGATGCTATGAAACATTCAGGTTTGAGGGTGGAAGGGCCCAAAGCCTCTACCAACCTCTTTTTTATTAAAGACTTAAATGTAAAAGTCTCTTTGGTTCCTCTGCAGGATGCAGAGCTAGTGTCTCTGTAAGGAGAGAGCTCAAAGAGATCTAAAAACACCTGGAACTGCCAGCGGACAGAGGGGCGGCAGGAGCTGCACGAGGACTTCAGCGTGCGCCTTTGACTTGCTGCTATTCAAGTCTGCCCAGAGCTTACTTCTAAAGCCTGACAGCTTTCAACTCCGGTGTCTTAATTCCTCCCTCCTGCCCTGGCAGCTGAGCCTGCAAAAGCTTTGCAGGGCAGTGGCACTTGTTAGTGAAGCCACAGGACAGGTGGCACCCGGGACAGGAGCCTTGGAACATGCAGGGGTGGGCCTCAGAGCAGGACAAGGTTGAAGGGCTGGAGAGAGCAGGGGGAGGCGCCGACCCTCTGCAGGGCCCAGTTTGTGTCGGGGCTCTCCTCTGATTTTTGCAGCGAGGGCCAGGAAAGCACATCTTCTGAGGCACACACCATGGAGAGGGAGCTGAGGAGGGGTGGAATTAGCTGCCCATGGTGTTCAAAGGAGATGATGTCACTTCATTCTGGGCGCTTTGAGAACTGTGAAGTGGGGTGGGGGGTATTACCCTGCACTTTCAGAGATGATCCGTGAATATGTGGGCTACAAGAGGAAGGCCAGGAGCTTCTGCTGAAAGTCATTAAGGCAGAGGCCATTATCTTGGGGTACCTGCCCCAAGAAGCTATAGAGAGGCTCCATGGAGCTATAGAGAGGCTCCATGGAGTCTCTGGAAATCACATGCAATGTGTGGTCATGTTTCCAGGGTCAAGGGCTATGGCTTTCATTAGATTCTCAAGCAGGTCTGACCCCCAGGATGTTAAGAAGCTCTAATTTGGGATGAAACCTGGTGAATGTTAAACTGGAGTCTGCTTGAGTGTTTACCAGTGGGAAGACCATGAGGAGGCCATGGCAGCAGGGGCAGAGTTGGAAAAGGGGATTAGCATGAAAACCGCTGGAAGTTTCTCACCACTGCTGGGGCTTGGGCGGGGCAGAGAGTGATCCAGGGGCACAGCCAGCTCCCTCCTGCCACAGAAACTCTTCTAAGAGGGGTAAAGAAGTGTGACATACCGCAGCTGCTGCCACTTGCTATTGAGGCGTAACATGTGTGGTCCCATTCAGTGCTCACAACTGTTTCACGAGGTGAGTGCCGTGGCCCCACCTTACATTTGAAGAAACTGAGGCTCAGTAAAGCTAGAAATTTGCCGAAGCCAACCAGCTAACAAACAAGTCCTTCTATTGAAGCAACCCAGCCCTGCTGGATGACCCTCCCACCCCCCAGCTGCTCTAATTACGCTCTGCAAGCCATTGAGAGGGTTTAACCCCTTTGTTTAGTTCTGCAGCCAGACAGCAGCCAGTGGAGTGTGTGGAGAGTGAGTTTTGGGAGTGGCTAAGCCTCAGGGAGGGAGCTCTCTGAGCAGCGTCCTGGACTGGGCCGCAGTCTAATCTATCTCTCATTATACCTGATAAACTGTCTTTCTGAGTTATCAATTGGCTTCATTTAAGAGCTGTTCAGGAAAATTGGTTCCCAAATCTTGTTACTTCAGAGTGCCCAGGGGGACCTGAGTCTTGGGGTCATCTGGTCATTCTGTATACCTTTTAGCTGAAATATACAGAATAGAGAAATGTCTGCAGTTGTATTGGGAGAAGTTCATATTGGGTACTAAGAAGAAGAAATTTACACTAAGAATTGCAAATCATCATTTAACTAGACATTGTAGCCCTGTAAGCCAATAGCAAAAACTCCAACAGAAGGGACTTGCTGGGGACAAGTGGGAAGGAAAGCAAGAAGTGGATCCCCCTGTGTCATTGTCCCTTCTGAATTTTACTTGTAACTAGTGTTTAGAACACCACTTACTGATTACCTGTGGCATCGGAAATATTTTTGTTAAGTGAACGCATTAACCACTATATCACAGAAGTGCTTAATGTGAAATATTTTTAAGTGGTTCATGCTTTAATCCATCTGTTCACCCACCCAGCTTAATGACCACTTAGCCAGCATTTGGAAGGACACGCGTGGTGAAGATATGAGCTAATATTCAAACCATGCCCACTGCATACCGGGCACTATTCTGAGCACTTTATTCTGTACTCATCTCAGAGGAAGGCTCAATTATTACTCTCATTTTACAAGTGGGAAAACTGAGACACAGAGAGAGCAAGGGATGGCAGGAGTGGGAGAATAGACGGGAGCCCATCGGCAGGCATCCAATTTGGCTTCTGGTGTGACAGAGAGTTATTATAGGACTTTTAGTAGAGACCCTAGATTCTGTGGAAAAGGCAACCACAGTTCTGCCTTTCAGTCTTTCCAAAGATTATTAAACTGTTAAGCCTCCTCTAGAAGAGTTTGTGGATGAACTATGCAGTAGATTATTTAGAGCTACAACCAGGAATTACTCATTGGAATTTTTGAGAGACAGAAGTTTTTAGACCCCAGAATTTATCAGGCAACCTGATGTGCTTATATGCTTTGCTAAAGCAAAGAGGCCTTGCATGGTTTTCATCATCTGACATGTGATTAAAGTTTTTAAAGTGACATTTTACTGTTTTGAATCCATGCTCTTGAGAAAATAGTTTTGTATCTAATTCGGTGAGTGGAAGGTTGCTGAGAGACTATTCATAGAAGTATACAATTTCAGAGCTGGAAGACACCTGAGAGCTTGGGTCCAACACCCTAATTTAACTGATGAGGACACATGGACGTGACTTGCTCAAGGTCAGACTGCAAGAATTTGATGTACATTAGACATAATTTAGATCATTTAGGGCCAAGAACTAAAGAACAGAAGGAGCATCATTCTTTTTGAACGTTGAGATTTGTTATCAATCCAAACTCCATTAGTTACAAGTGCTATCACCAGCTAAAGTGGTTAAGCTAAAAACCCAGACAATATCATTTCATCATGTAAATGCAAATCCCAGGATACTGGCCTTAGACATGGGGCTCAAGTGATGTAAACAGGACTTAATGGGTCTTTCATTCTGCTTTCCCTTTTTTGTGTTTGCTTCATTTTTTAGTAGATTCTTCTCACAGCTAGAGAGAAGTGGCCCCAGCAGCTCCAGAATGGTTCACATCTTTAAGCTTTAGCAGATAAAGGATCTTCCCCACTTCCTACCACCACCAGTTCATTCCACCTCTTTGGCTGTGATTGGCTGGCTTGGGTCATCTGCCCACACTTGCAGGAAGACATGGTGTTCCCACTGGGTAGGCCTCAGTCACATGTTCATCCAGGGACCTGGGGTGCAGTCAGACCTGCTGTCTCTCCATGCAGGGGCATGGGGCCCAGATCAAGTCTTCTCTTTTACCCTTCCATGATTCTCTGGTCAAAGAATTCCATGTGGGGAAGTGAGTTCCTTGCCTAAACAAGGCTCCTTCATTAATCCCTTGCCTTCTTTCACTGTCTATTTCAGCTTTAGCCTCAGTACCTCAAGAGAGTCCCTCCCAAGCCATCTCTAGACATACCCTCGGCCAGCACAAAGATGCTTTTCTGCTGCAAATGATAGAAAATTCCCTCTAATTCAGCAGGGGAATGTACCATGTTGCAAATCAGGAAGCCTGGAAGTGGGGCTGGCCTGGGCTGTGGTCCCCTGAAGCCAGGCTTGGTTTCTCTGTGATCTTTTTGGCTCTGTGCTCATCAGTTGCAGTTTTGTCCCCAGGCCAACCTCAGTTGCACTTGCAAGACGGCCCCCTGCAGTAGCAGGAGAGGCTGCTTCTGTGTTCATATTTGGCAGGGGAAGAAGGAGACCTCTCTTTCACCCACAGTATGAAACAATGTTCCTTCAGTCCGACTGGATTAACTTAGGTCTCATTCTCCTCCCTGGATCCTGACAGTCACTACAGGGGTGCCCGGTGCCTATAGGATCCCTGAACCCAACACTGGCTCCACTAATCAGGCACCCCCAGCCCTACGCTCAGGGTCCTCAAGGTCATTGGCCTGAGCGGAGGAGAGAGGAAGGGTTCGGTGCTGGGTAGACAGGATGCTGTGTTTAGTTAGTCTGTACACGTTTAACGTGTCTTAACATAAATATTTTCTCCTTTAAACACAGTATTGCACACATATGAGGGGTATCATGATTTAAATGGAACTCTATGGGTTAACCTTATAACCTGTGAGCTCCCAAGCTGGCTGTGGCCATCGGTAGCCACCCGCATGTCCCCCAGTGCCCTCTCACGCATAGCTTACAACCTAAACATCAGATATGAAATTGTTTTGGTGGAGAAAATGTATAACTTTATGCCACATATCTTATTTATAAGTGCATTTATTTCGATTTAAACTATGCTGAGATTAAGCAATGATCAAAATAATTACGATTTCGTGGTCACTCAGATCTCTCACAGAGCTTTTGGGTAGTGCCCTGCTGCCCTGGCCACCCACGTGAGCGCACACACACACAGTCATGCCGAGGGGTGCTTGGTACACCCCCGTATGAAGAGTCTCATCTATTTTTATCCCTTGCCCTTTGTCCCACCACAGGCATTGACGTGTGGTCTGTGGCTCTGTGCGTATTAATTATACTCTGTGTTCAGAACAAGATCACTTGAGGTTTCATCTCTCAGTGACCATCTTTAGTTCATTCTGAAAAATGTTCTGGTTGGGGGCAGAAGAGCTTGGGCAATCAGAAGCCCCAGAAGGAGTGAGCTACTCCGTCTTTGCTAGAGCTGCCCACCTTCTTCTGGCTGGAGCCCTGAACCTGGGTTTCCCTTCCTCTTGGCTTCCCACGGGCTGGTTCCCAGGGCTGGGGATGCACCCAGGAGGTGAGGTCACGTGCGGGAGGACGAGAGCGAGAGCTTGTCAGACCTGTGTCGGGGTCTGGGGGTTTCATTTCTTAGTGCTCATCTTCAGGCTATTCTGAACGGTGGGGAGACTGCTCCCATAATACATTTACCTGCCACGGCTTGCAGGTTCACCCTGTGCTAGGTGTGGTATTTCCTCATGTAATCCTCAAAACCCTGGCTGAACTGACTTGCTCAGAGTTGAACAATCAGCTGTGGCTCCAGCCCTGGTCGGTCTGCCTCCCACGTCTATCCTCTTTGCAGACCCCCTCCCTCAGGGCTGCAGAGAGGAAGGACCAGGAGAGAGCCCGGAAAGAACCTGGCACGGTGCCTGGCACCCACTGGGGGATCAACAAATGGTGGTGGTGGCTGCTGCTATTGTCACGACAAGCAAGGGTCCTGGACAATCCCCAAAGCTACAGCCAGCCCTGTGCAACCTAGAGCTGGCCATGATCTTCCTGAAAACTTGTTTATTGGCCTTGTGGTTGTCTAAAGAAAGAGCTATCTGTCCTCTTTCAATTTCCAGGCCTTCAGAAGGTAGGCTCGAGTTACTGAGCACACACACCTGTTGTTCTGGGCTGGGCTGGGCTGGAGAGCTCAGGCGACCGAGGATACCTCTGTCCCAGGCTGGGGTCAGCAGGATCCTTGGCAGGCTGAGGGGCTGGCTGGCCAAAGCCTCCTAGCCAGACATGGCAGCTGGACTCCCTCACCAGGGCCTGGCAGGGTAAGTGGGGCTGCTCTGGGCCTCAGGCTTCCCCTTATTTTATCCTGAGCCCCCCACCCTGCAGGCACATTGCCTGCACGGGGCATATGCATGACTCATCCCCAAGGCAGCTCCCCATCAGAGTCAGGAAGACTGGAAGCTCCCAGTCCCAGCAAAGGTAAAATAGATGCAAGCAACAGCATCTCCAAACAGTGAATGCTACGAGCGCTTCTAGGGTCCGGAGAGGGGCCTGGTTCTCTCTCTTCACAGATTCACAGGAGCCTCTCGGTCCCCCTACAATGAAGCAATATGGACACCATTTAGGGATGGAAAACGGAGGCTAAATGAGATGGGGTGAATTTCCTGACTGCACCCAGCAAGCACACTGTGACTTGTGCTAAATACCTCTAGCATGGAAGTTCATTTTCTTAACCACGATGCTAAAATGCTTCCCCCCAAACCAAGAGATTAGTGAAGTATCACTATTTCATTTCACTTCTCTTCAGCGAACTTCGCCACAATGACAACTTTGGGGAAAGTGTCCGTCATGCTGGTGAACTCCTCATCCCCCACCTTGCAGTGGTCCTGTAAGCTACAGCTCAGAGAGGTCAAGTGACTCACTTTAGGACACACAGCTCTTTGGGCTTTCATTGCATCACTTTTGGCCACCAAGAACAATTCACTATGGAGATGTTCTCAAAATGCATCATGACACGCATTTGGTAACATTCAGCAAGTGTTCCTCCTTCTGCCAAACTTCTTAGAGCCTCCTCGCCCCTCTCACCACTTTATGTGATTCTCTGCTGAGAATCAGAGGGAACAAAGAGATGAGCTTCAGCCTGGAGAACATGCTGGTGTTGCCCAGGTGCCTGAGAGCTGGGAGATGATGGCTCTGTCCTAACCCTGTGGGGCTTTCCCCAGCATTTTCTCTGTCGAGAACAAACCCTGAGCCCTGTGATGCCTGCTGGGCTCACCCCCAGTCGGCCATGCTCAGATCAGACATTGGGCACATTGACTCCAGCCAGAGACAGAAATTGAGGGCTATGGGAAGTGTACAATTCACCTGGGTGCTGCTGCAGGTGCACTCTACTCGACTTAAATTTTTTGCTTCAAAATTTTTAATTCAACTTGTTTTAGAGATAGGGTCTCCTTCTATTGCCCAGGTTGGCGGGCAGTGGTGTGATCATATCTCACTGCAGCCTCAAACTCCTGGGCTCAAATGATCTTCTGGCCTCAGACCACCAAGTAGCTGTGACTGTATACCACCACACCCAGCTATTTAAACATTTTTTTGTAGCGATGAGCTCTCACCATGTCACCCAGGTTGATCTCAGTCTCGCCAGGCTCAAGCAATCCTCCTGCCTCCCTTTCACAAAATGCTGGAATTACAAGCATAAGCCACCATGCCTGGCCTCAAAATTTTCACAAAACAATTTTATTGGGAAGACATGAGGGTAATCCACAGATCACAAAGATAGGAGAGTAACTAGGCCTCAAAAATGACAGGAATCCAGGTAGCCATGGACCTGCCTGGGAGGGGAGCCTCCTCAACGCACTGCCCTCAGGATGGTCAGCCACAGCTGTGGCCTATCCTTGACTCACTTGGCTCAAGATTCAAATGCCCTACCTACAATTACTATAATATAAAAGACAGACAATAACAAATATTGCTGAGGATGTGAAACAACTGTATCCTCAGAGCTTGCTTATGGGAATGTAAAATGGTACAGATAATTTGGAAAGAAATTTGTTTATTTCTGAAGCAGTTAAACAGTTTACCATAGACATCTCAATCATATGCATCTACTCATAAAAAAGGAAAATCTAAGTCCATATAGAATATTTTTTTTTTTTTTGAGACAGAGCCTCAAGCTGTCACCCTGGATAGAGAGCTGTGGCATCACAGCTCACAGCAACCTCCAATTCCTGGACTCAAGTGAGTCTCCTGCCTCCGCCTCCCAAGTAGCTGGGACTACAGGCGCCCGCCACAATGCCCAGCCATTTTTTGGTTGCAGCCATCGTTATTGTTTGGCGGGCCTGGGCTGGATTCGAACCCACCAGCTCAGGTGTACGTGGCTGGTGCCTTAGCCCGTTGAGCCACAGGTGCTGAGCCAATTTAGAATATATATTTTTAAAAATGTCAGAATATTCTGGAGGTGCAAATGCACCTGCATAGTGTGCATTGTACCCGTTAGGTGTAAATTCACCCCTCCAATCCTGCCTCCTCACACCTGCTTGCTTTCCTTTGAGTTTTCCTACCAAATGTACATAAGGGTATTGATTAATTAGTTCCAATTTAATAGCAAGTATGTGTGGTGTTTGTTTTTACTTTCTCCTGATACTTGACTAGAAGAATGGTCTTCATTTCTATCCAGGTTGTTACAAAGGTATTAGTTCACCACTTCTTTCATGGCTGAGTAGTACTCCATGGTATGCCTACACCACATTTTATTAATCTACTCACAGATTGATGGGCACTCAGGTGAATTCTAAATCTTTGTGATTGGGAACTGTGCTGTAGTAAACATTCAAGCACAATGCCTTTTTGATAAAGTGATTTTTCTTCCTTTGGGCAAATGAAGAAAAAAATAAAGGATTGCTGGATCAAATGGTAGGTCTGCTTTTAGTTCTTTGAGTTATCTCCATTTGACTTTCCATGGAGCTAGTCGTAGTTTGCAGTTCTACCAACAGTGGGAGTCTGCACATATATCCGCCAGCATCTGTGATTTGGGATTTTTTTTTTTTTGTATAAGTCATTTTTACTGGAGCTAGGTAATGCCTCATGGTGGTCTTGATTTGCATTCCCCTGGTGAGTAGAGACATTGAGCATTCTTTGTATGTTTATTGGCTATTAGTCTAGCTTCTTTTGAGAAATTTCTGTTCATGTTTTTTGCCCACTTTTGAGGGGATTGTTTGATGTTTTTCTTATTGGTTTGCTTGAGTTCTATGTAGATTCTTGTTTTAAACCCTTTATCAGATGTATAGCATGTAAATATTTTCTCCCATTCTGTAGGTTGCCAGTTTGCTCTAGTGATTGTTTCCTTGGCTGTAAAGAAGCTTTTTAATTTAATTTAATTTCAGAATATTGTGGAGGTACAAATGTTACTTTTTATTGTCTCTGTGATTGCTTTTGGGGTCTTCTTCATAAATTCTTTGCCATAGGCCGATATCGAAAAGTTTTTCTAGCGTTTTCTTCTAGACTTTTTATAGTTTCATGCCATAGGTCTAAGTCTGTTATCTATTGTGAGTTAATTTTTGTGAGTGGTGAAAGGTACAGATCCTGTTTCAATCTTCCACATGTTGCTATTCAATTTCCCCAGCACCACTTGTTGAATGGGGATTATTTTCCCCAGTGTATACTATTGTCTGCTCTGTCAAAGATCAGATGGCAATATGAAGGTGGTTTTATATCTAGGTTTCTGTGCTGATCCATTGATCTATGTCTCTGTTCTTGTTCCAGCACCATGCTGTTTGGTTACTATAGCCTTGTAGTATAGCTTGCAGTCTGGTAAAGTGATGCCTCCCAACTTGTCCTTTTTGCTTAAGGTTGCTTTGGCTCTCAAGGCTCTTTTCTGGTTTCATATGAAGTCTAGAATTATTTTTTCTATATCTGAAAAAAGTTACCTGGGTATTTTAGTGGAGATTGCATTGAATCTGTACATCACTTTGCATAGCATAGACATTTTATAGGCAGTAGTTGTCTGGAGCAGAGGGAGTGCTAGCAAATAGGCACCAGGCTACTTTTTAGGGTGATAGAAATGTTCTAGCATTAGATTGTGGTGATGGTTGTACAACTCCATACATTAACTAAGAATCACTGAATTGTCTATTTAAAACAAGTGAATTTTATGGTACATAAACGATAGCTCAATGAAGCTGTTTAAATTAAAAGCTTTGGATTTCCAGCAGAGTCACAGGAGACCCCTGTGCTGCCCCCTGGTGTGACACCTTACTTGACAGGTGCACCAAAGTGACAGCAAGGAACTGAAATAATTAAGTCAGTCAGCAGCAAAAGTGGAAGAAGGTTTGCTGGGCAGATAGGAACCTCAGACACCCCTCCCCCATTCCCACCTCCCAGAATAGCAGGTGGCTGAGACTAACATTTTGGCTTCCTCAAATATCAGGGCTCCTGGCTTGGTATAACTTCCCCCAACATCCGGATCCTCATGACAAAGGTGTTCCTCTGCCAGGGGTTTGGCTGCTGGGGCTGGGATTGGAATCTGGCATGAAGACCTTGGGGATTGCTTCCAAGGATAAACATTGAGCCACTGATCTCATAGAGGTGTGGTTTTACTCACAAAACCAAGAAAAGGTGTTTAGTGATGGTAGTGATGATTGGGCACAACAGTTATCTCTAGCTCACGTACAAGGACAAAAGGGATGATCCCTATTCAGTCATCATCTATTTAATTCCCTGCTGATCTCTTTTTCTCAGTCCCCTATTTCCCCCGTCATCCCTGTTTCTCCCAAAACATCTAATGCAATACTCTCCCTTTGACTTGTTATGACTTCTTATGGCTCCTTTTTCTACACCACAGCTCTGACAATGAGGAATCCTAAGCTAGGAGGAAGGAAAAGCTGTGAGGTAGACAAAAATATACAGAGAAGAGCCTGCAGATGTCATCAGGCAGCAGGATAGGAATGGAAGAGATTTCTGGAAGGTAGATGAGTCACAACAAGGGTGTGGGTCCATGAGCAGACCTCCACAAATACTGTGGTTTGTGAGTAATGTGAAAGACCATATTATTTTTAATGAACCTGTATTAATTATTTTATTTAAATAATTAATGTGGAAACTTGTAAGATGTTACAACTAAGTCAAAGGAGAATCTAAAATCAGATATAATGACACATAGGTAATATTGAAATGAATGAGCATGTGGAGACCAAACTGGCCTCTTCCATACTGAGGAAGAGAAGTCAATTGCCTGACAGATTTTGTGTGTGTCTATAGGCAGAAATTATCTTGCACTGCTATGTATAAAATTGTAAAATAGCTCAATGAAAGACTAGAATGAGGTAATCAGGAGGGGTGTACTCTAGGCAATACAGTTTTCCCCTGACACCCACATCTATGTAATACTTTGTCCCCTTCTTTGCTTGGACAACTAGCACTTATCCTTTATGTTCATCTCATGCATGGAAGGACCATATTTTTAAAATTTCCAGTGCATTGTGGAATACTTTTATAAAACACAGTAAAAATAAATTGCTAGGAAAATAAAAGAAAACATACCAAGTACAAGCCTCACATTTTTTATTGTCAGTTTCAACAGACATAAACTTACTATGTCAAGTTGCTATGGAAGCTTCCAAGAGTTTCTCTTGATTTCTCAACTTACCTCAATAGTAACTAGTGGTAAACAATTTGCAACCTGGCCCTGGTCTGTAGACCACATTTTGAGCTGCTCCGCAGTAGAGCATTTATTCATACACAAAGCTGCTGCTGAGCTTCCCAGAGATGCCACCTTCTATGCCAGTTCCCAAGGGGTCTAGCCTTCCTTTCCTTCCCATTCAGGAAATTCTGTTTTCTGACTGCCCACCCTCAAATCCTTATTAGCCCAGTCTAGGACAATAGTTCTCAAACTGTTTGGTCTCAGGCTCTTAAAAGTTATTGAGGATGACACAGACCTTCTTTAAAATATAGGTCATATTATCATATTAGGAAGTAAGACCAAGAAATTAAAAAAATATTTATCAGTCAAAAAATAACCATGATAAGTCATTATATGTTAACATAACATATTTTGAATGAAAATAACTATTTTCCAAAACAAAAGAATAGCATTCTTTCATATTTATTAGAAATCTCTTTGATATATGGTGTCTCTCTTTCCTTTTTCTAACAGAATCCAAGGCAGCTGGATTCATGTATCTGTTTTTGCATTCAATCAGTTGCAATCTCTACACCTCATATAACCTCTGGAAAACTTTGTATACTCATGAGTGGAAATGGAATGAACTAGGCAAATGATACTAGGCAAATGAGTTCGCTTAGTTTAGGAGAAAACTCGTCTGAACACACAGACCCCCTGAAAGGGTCATGTGGTATCAGGGTCAAGGGGTCCTTGGACGGCACTGGTTCAGGACATCTAGTCTAATGACACTCTCTCCACACATACATATGCATGTATGGGGGACCAGCTGTCCCTGTTTCCCTGGGTCTGTCTTGTTTCCAACACTGAAAGTCCTATATCCCCAGCTCGCTGTGACACTTGGTCACCCTGACACTTGCATGTGCACAGGCTTTCATTTGGGATAGCCTGGGCATCCCAGCTCTCTTTCTCTCCCTTGTTCTCCATCTCTTTCTCCTCTTCCTGTCTCTAATCCATTTCCTAGACCCTTACACAGGTGTCTGGTACAGACTGCCAGTTGCGCACCCCCCTATCTGTTTCCCTCTTCCTCCTTTTAAACAGAAACCCCATTTTATTAGGACAGTATCTAGGAAAAAATCTATTTTCAAACATCCCTTGCTGATGGAAGGTCATGGGACATAGTTGGACAATGAAATGCTCAATAAAGTTGTTGAGTGGGGCTTCCAGAAAGTTCATTTCAAATAGTGGATTCATAGCACACATTTTGCCTGTTCTGCTTTTCCATCTGCCTGCCTGCAGCTTGTCTGGGGTGGCTGGAGTTCCAAAGTCATCTTGCAGACTCAAGGGCCAGGGCTGGACCCAGAGGGAGGACAGCAAGGCCGAGGGCCAGAAGGAGATGGGGTCCCTAATGGTTTTGTGGAGCTGCCCAGTAAATCCTTAAGGTAATTATTTCCAGATATTTTCTAATATTAAGCAAAATAAAAATTAAAAAAAAAAACTTACTGGTTTTCTTCACCACTTTTCAGATTTCTGTTACCAAACATAATTATTAATTAATGTAAGATGGTTTTATTTTCTTTACTGCATAGAACAATTCTTTATATTAAAGGGCAGGGAGCAGAAAAATATGAGTTCATTCACAGCACTGGGAGCTCAGACATTCCCAGTACGCAGGAGCCTCTGTACAGAAACACTGCTTTGTGTCAGGGCTGCATTCAGAGGTTCCCAATTTCTACCCATAGTCACCAGACTTTTAGAATTCTCAGAGAAAGAGCTAGAGGAACTGAGAGCAGGGGCCTCTGAGAGGGCCATGGTCCAGCTGCACGCTGCAGGAGTTTTTGCCTCACTGGCATGGACCCCCAGATTGGTTTCCAGGGGGCCTTTTTGTTCAGAGTCCATGACCTCTAGTGGGTCAGAAGCGATCCCCAGGGATTGCTGCTCGCTGCACATGTCCTGGGCTCAGGCAATGGCTTCCTGCAGGAATGTTGGCAGTCACCCGCAGGCACGTGGGCAGCACTCCTGGCCCAGGCCCGTGCTAACCTTCTCCATCAGCCCTCTGCCCTCTGTTCCCACTCCAGAAAGTAAATCCTCCAGCCTCCAGATTCCCGGGCATGGCCGTCTCAATGTCCTCCTGAGTTCGCTGGGGGTAAGGTGGCTCCGTGCTGATGTCAGCTCTGCAGATAGGCAGGAGTCACTGTGCAGTGCTGCTCCTGCGTGCCAGCTGCTCTGTTCCAGGACGGGCTTGTGGTCAGGCGCCCTCCTTCCCAGCCGTCCTCCAGGCTTCTTATCTGGCTCTTGAAGAGATCTCCTTTGAGTTTACATCCAAACCAGGGAACTCACAGTCCTTCCCCAAACTCTGCCCCAAGTCACGTGAAACAGTGTCTGAGCAGAAGCCATCTGCCCTCTCCACCTCTCCTCTTGCTTCTTCCTTCGTTGCACCATCCACGAACATTTCCTGAGTGCTTGTCTGCTCCTCAATCTGTGCTGGGTATGAGGGTCACACAGATATGTGGCCATCCTCCAGGGCACCAGGCCAGGGCAAGGGACAGACTCACAAACCAGCTGTGACGGCTGTGCTTTTTCTTATGGAACCTTCTTCAAGGACTCATTTTTTTTTTTTTTTTGTATAGACAGAGTCTCCCTTTATCGCCCTCAGTAGAGTTCCGTGGCGTCACACAGCTCACAGCAACCTCCAACTCCTGGGCTTAGGCAATTCTCCTGCCTCAGCCTCCCGAGTACCTGGGACTACAGTTGTCCCCAACAACACCCGGCTATTTTTTGTTGCAGTTTGGCCGGGGCCAGGTTTGAACCTGCCACCCTTGGTATATGGGGCTGGTGCCCTTCTCACTGAGCCATAGGCACCGCCCCAAGGACCCATTCGTAAGTGCGGTCTCAGTCTTCTCTTCCTTGATCATCAAGAACCTCTCTCTGTTACCTCTTTTGTGTTTACATGGATGGAGCTGGAACATATTCTTCTTAGCAAAGTATCTCAAGAATGGAGGAAAAAGTATCCAATGTACTCAGCCCTAATATGAAGCTAATTTATAGCTTTCATATGAAGGCTAAAACCCAATTATAGCA
>CAUYON010025892.1:0-19685 GCA_963573935.1 Arctocebus calabarensis | reverse complement strand
GCCACTTCATCATTTTCAGGTATCCCTATAAGGCAAATGTTGGTTTTCTTTGAGTTAGCCCAGAGATGTTTGAGAGAATGATCTGTTTTTACCTTCCATTTCTCTATCTCTTTGTTGGTTTGGGAGTGTTCAATATCTTTGTCTTCCATGTCAGAAATCCTTTCTTCTGCTTGCTCCATTCTGTTGCTGAGGGATTCTGCTTTGTTTCTCAGATCTTTGAGGGCTGCAATTTCTTGCCTCAATGTGTCCAAATCTTTGGTAATTTGGTCTTTGAATTCCTTGACTTCTTGAGATAATTTTTGAAATGCACCCAGAATTTCTAAATCCAACTTTTCCTCTATTTTATTGATCTCATTTGCAATCCAAATTCTGAATTCAATTTCTGACATTTCAGCCATCTGTTTATGCATAGGATCCTTGCTTGTATCCACCAGATTATTCCTTGGGGGTGTTGACCTAGTCTGTTTGTTCATATTTCCAGAGCTTTTCCATTGATTCTGCCCCATGATTAATTTTACACCATTTGCCTGGATGAGTAGATAAGGACAATTTGGGCTGGGAGCTCTAGGAGTAGTGATTGACCAGTTCTTTGCTTAAAAGCTTGGACTGGTGTCTGTACTTTTCCCTTAGAGTTTTTCCAAGGACTCCTAGAGAGCCACTGCTTGTGAAACTGGGGACCTTCTTGGTGTGGTGGGGTTAAGTGGCTCTGTCTTATTTTTAGCTGGTCTTTATCTTACCCTAGAGAATCTGTTACTCTGGATTGAAATCTGAGCTGTGAAGGAATACCAGAGTTAGGTTGCCGCACCTCCCACAAGCAACAATTTAAAAAGCCAAATCAAACCTTCCCACTACCACACACCCAGGATACCACTTTGAAATGTCCTCGAGTGATTAGCCCAGTTGAAGAGGTCTCAAGCAATTGTCCTAGCCAGCATCGATCTCAAATGGAAGAGTTAAAAAAGTCTCTGGCAACTAGATAGCAGGGATCTGCTGGAAGCTCTTGTATAATTCACTTTGATGCTCTGTGAGCTCAGGAGGGCACCCCACCAGCAAGTAAATTAGTCTGGGAAGGTTGATGCCTCCTTCCCTACCTTGCTCCTCTGTCACACTCAGTTGGTGGTTACAGATGTGATCCAGTTTCCTCCAATGAGCAGATGCTCCAGAGGTTTGTGCCTGTAGGTCACAGTGAGGTCTGTGGCTCCACAACCAGTCTGCTACTCTCTGCCTCTGTTTGGCAGGGGGAGGTGAGGCCTGACAACTTGGGTACTTGACAGGGGCTGGGGCGATTCACTCAGTTCCAGCCCTGTCCCTGATTGATGTTGCTGCTAGAACAGAACAAGTTCACAGAATTTATTTCTGCCAAGGCTATTTTCCCTGATCAGACTGGGGCTGCAAATGGGTTTTACTCAGTCTGTGAGTTCCAGCCCTTTGTCTCAACTTTCATTCCCTGAGGGCCAGGTTAAGCAAAGTAGCCCCTCCCTGCGCTCTGTCCCTGCTGGTACCGCTTCAGGCAAATCCTTCACATGCCTTGGTTGCCGTCCCTTCTGCCAGCACTGGAGAATCTGCCTGCCTCCCCTGGCCACACAGAAGACTGAGAGTGTCTCCTCAAAACATCCACAGGGGTGCAGCTCTCCTGCTACTGTTCCCGGAGCTGGTTGCTGGAGCCGGTTGCCATTTCATGCCTCAGGAGACCTTCCCACCAGCCAGGTCTCTCGGCTCACTCCCCTCTCACCACTCCGAGCTGGAAAACCAGCACAGTTTAACAACAGTTTGTGCCCGTCCACACCCCTCAAGAAGTTTCCAAGAATCTGGACTCTATGGGGAGCAGGCCTCTAGACCTCAGGGTGAGAGTGGAGGGGAACACCAGGAATACCAACTTGCAGGTAGAGAGTATATACAGTTTTATGCCTGGCTGGGGATCACCGCAGCACCCTAGTAGGGGAAAGAGGTCTGGTTTTTAGAGGGTCTGTCCCATGGGGTAGAGTGGGAGGACATCCGAACTCTGCTTGCTTGTTTGTATGGAGGTATGGAGTATACTGTGAACCTCTCTCATGGGGAAGGGGACTCCCGTCCACTTGGTGATGTGCTCTGTACCTTTTTGTTTGTGTCCTTGGGGTTTCAGGTCACCCCAGCAGGGTTGATGTGTGCTCTTTGACCTTTTATTTTGGCTCAAATCCAAACCATCGGCTTTCTTGCTGAGTTTCTGTCCTTTAACTCTATACGTGGAGTTTTTTTTTTTTTAATTTTTGGGTTTTTTTTTAGAGACAGAGTCTCACTTTGTCGCCCCTGGTAGAGTGCCATGGCTTCATGGCTCACAGCAACCTCCAGGTCCTGGGCTTAGGCAATTCTCTTGTCTCAGCCTCCCACATAACTGGGACTACAGGCGCCCGCCACAACGCCCGGTATTTTTTTGCTGCAGTTCAGCCAGGGCCAGGTTTGAACCTGCCACCCTTGGTATATGGGGCCAGCACCCTACTCACTGAGCCACAGGCACCGCCCCTATACATGGAATTTTTAATGGTGCAAGGCTGAGATAAGACTCATAAGATGGGAGACAAACGTGAAGGCCTTAAACGCTACCTCAACACCTTTTGCTTTCTTTTCTTCCATAGGCAAAGGGGAACTATCGAAGGTTTTTGAACAATAACAGTTTTGACTTAATTGATCAAAGACACACTGTTGTTCTTATCTGAAATTGGTGATATAAGGGATGAACACATTTTAAAAGCTGTGTATATGTTAGGGAATTCATTCTGATGAGTCTTTCATGGGGTGTTTTATGCAGGCAAATGTAGATGTGACACCAGAATTCAACAGACAGGCAAGACCTGTGGCAACAGGTATTGTAGTCACTGTCATAGATGTTAGTGCTGAAACCATGAAATGGGACGAGATTTCTAAAGAACTGCTTGAGTTTATACAGAGAAGATGAAAGTATCTAGGGTGTAACCAGGAAGTAGGAGGGGAAATGACAAACAACTTAAAATCTGCAAATGGAAAAAGGAAAACAAACCTAAGAAGTAGAATTGTGGCTGTAATGTTCAACAGAGAACAAAAACCCCAGAAAAGTAGAGAAGTATCTCACAAGAGCTAAGAAAGGAAAAAGTAGACAGAAAAGGAGATACTGCCAAATGATCAAATATATCAAAGAAATATTAAGGAAATATTGACATATAAAACCTTCTATGGTGAGGATTTTTACAAATGATATCTGCATTAAAATTGCCTGCCCTTTATGGTGCATTACAAACTCTTCAGTTACCAATGCCAAAATATGTTACCCTTACAGTGCACAGCCCATACTTCACTCATGGGAAGAAGTGGTTGGGCGAATGTGATGTGAATAAATTCCCAGGGCTTTGGTACAAAAAGAGAAACGAGGAGTGTGGTTTATGTGTTGGATATGAGTGCAAGAGCAGGGTTGGGTAATATGTTTCTTTGGTGTTCTATGGTGGGGGCTGGTCTATGAAAACCTACCCCCAAGGGTCATGGAAGTTGAGAGGCTAAAGAGAGAGGGTGGCATACCTAACTGCTCAGAAAGAAACTTTTTAGCAAGGTCCCTTTATTGTCCTCTGTAGCTACTCAATGTCACTATATCAGTGTTCTTGGAAGCAAGAAGGAAGCAACTGGAAGAAGTTTGACTGCTCTCCCATTTAAGGAAATACCTTGAAAATATTCACAATACCTTTACTTAAATGTTCTTGGCCAGAACTTGGACACAGGGCCATACTTAACCACAAAAGAAGCTAGAAAACTGTCTTCTTTTTGGTGGGTGGCAATCTCTTCTTCAACTCTAGGCAAAGTAATCTTGGCATTTTTCTACACAAAATCTTTTTATAGACTCCTCATTAATGAAGAATTAATTAGCAGTCCCTCAGGTTGGTGTTGAGTCTTCATAATACAACCCAGACAAATTCTTACAGATTTGTTTTGTATTGCTCTCTCTCTCTCTCTCACACACACACACACACACTCACACACACATGCACACTCTCACACACATGTGCACACACTCACACACACTTCAATCATACTAAACTCAAGAATGCTTTAGGAACACATCTCTTCCTGTCTCTTTTTCATTTTTTTTGCTTTGTGGTTTTTTTCCCACCTAGAGTTTCTTCTCTCCACTATTGGTTATTGAAATCTTATTTATTTAACAAAGCTAATGACAGATACCACGTCTTTAAAAAATCCTTTCTAATTCCTAAATAGCCCATACAATTCACTCTTGCAAAATCGTACATTCAATTTGTATGTTTTACTTGACACTTCATATGTTATGCCATTTATATTACATTTAGATTTACTTTAATTTCTGGTAAAGAATAAGCTCCTTGAACAGTCAAATATATGTCTTGTCTCATTTATTTATATATATATTTTGTGAAACACCTAATTTCTGGTTTCTGCATAGGAAGTACACATAGTAGAGTTTTAAAATTTAACTGAAATTAAATCTCCATAGACATTTATGCCTATTTCTGAAACTCTATGGAAAAGAAAAAATTACATGTAGAAATTTTTTTCAGAATGAAGATTATGATTAAAAAACAATTATGATATTTTGAAGTATGGATTCTGTATACACAGAAGAGGACTAAAGCTGCTCTGATGAAAGTGGTTAAGAGCCACAGTGGAAATGAATGTTGTCATTCATCCAAAGAGTCTTCACGTCTGTGGAATCCAAATATTACAGAACACATTCAAGTGTCTTCGTGGAGGTATCTAGCACTGTGTCTCTTCTGGAAAGAGATTCTTTCCAACCAATGAGATACTCCAGAATTTGAGCTGGGACTCCTTATGACTGTATGAAGAAACCGCTTCAATACAAACCTGTCCTAATTTTCCTGTAGACCCGATAGCTCACACGCTAGTTGCTTAAAAGAATTCCTCTTCCTGTTTAAAATGGGAGATAAGGATTTGTTCTGCCAACTATAGACTATTGTAGGATAGAATTCTGAATAAAATGTCTCTCTGTGAGAAGGAGAGGTGGCCAGATTCCTGCAGATAACCAAGTCTACATGTGTCAATGCTGTAGATCTGTGGTCCCCAATCCCAGGCTGCAGACTGGTAGTGGTCCATGGCTTGTTGGGAACTGGGCTATAAACTAGGAGGACAGTGGAGAGTGAGCAAGGGATGCTTCATCTGTATTTACAGTTATGCCCCATCGCTAGCATCACTACCTGAGTGCCACACCCTGTCAGATCAGCAGCAGCATTAGATTCTCATAGGAGCATGATCCTTACATGCAAGGGATATAGCTTGCCTGCTCCTTGTGAGAATCTAATGTCTGATGATCTGAGGTGGAGATATAATGCACTTAATCATCCCCAAACCACCCCTGCTCCTTCCATTGGAGGAAAAGTTGTCTTCCATGAAACTGCTTCCTGGTGCCGAAAAGGCTATGAACTGCTATTGAAGATGACAGATCTGATTTAAATCTCTACCACTCTGGGAGCTTGGAAAGCTGCTTAAATCTTTGCATTATCAGTTTCCTAAGCTAAAAATCATGAAAAACAATATATAAAGTTATATACTGCCTAGCCTTATAATAAATTAGATTACAGGCATACATTGCTTAATGACAGAGATATGTTTTGAGTAATGCATTGCTAGGCATTTTTAATTATTGTATGAGCATTGTAGAGTAAACTTACACAAACATAGAGCCTACTGCACACGTAAGCTATCGGGTATAGGTGATTGCTCCTAAGTCACAAATCCGTCCAGCATATTACTGTACTAATACTTGTGGGTGAAAGCCAGAGTCAGCTGGCATTACCCTGAAACCTTCAGAGGGTTATGGCCCTGAGTTTCAGCTCCTCCCCTGCAGTGCACATCTGTGGTGGCGAATGGGGATTGGAATGTCCAGTAGAGTAGACAAGAAAATAGTCTGGGAGATTTCTAGTTAGAGATCGACAGTTTAGAGACAAGAATATAAATAAAACTAGAAAGTAATTGGTAGTTGCCCTCACAGATTCCCCCGCAGCCACAGGCACCTTGACGGGAAGGTTGTAACTTTCCTTCATTAAATTTTCCCTAAAGTATTCTCTGAGTTGCAGCTTATTACTCCCCTGTCCTTCAGCCTGACAACTTTCTTCCCACAAAGAACTGCTGTTTAATTGAAGCAAGAAGCTGTTACTTTTTTACCTTTTGCCTTGTAAATATACAGCCCCAAATTTTCTAAATAAATTTGATGCTGGTTTCCGGGCAGTGCCAGTTAGCCTTGCCAGAGGCTGATACAGTGTCTTCTTTCATGGGTCAGGAGAGAGAGAGAGAAAAAGAGAGAGAGAGAAAGAGAAAGAGAGAGAGAGAGAGAGAGCTTTCTTTCCTTTTGTCTGCCAGACCCCAGCAGTGAGGCAAGGTTCCTGCTTTAGGAGGAACCCTCAGTCCTCTGTGTTGCAGCTTGGTTCTTGGGTTATTACCAATACTGTGGGCAACTGTAACCCAATGGTAAGTATTTGTGTATCTAAATATATCTAAACATAGAAAAGATCTGATAAGAAATACTATATATTGGTGGCTGCAACCAAAAAATGGCCAGGCATTGTGGCGGGCTCCTGTAGTCCCAGCTACTTGGGAGGAGGAGGCAAGGGACTCGCTTGAGCCCAGGAATTGGAGGTTGCTGTGAGCTGTGATGCCACAGCACTCTATCCAGGGTGACAGCTTGAGGCTCTGTCTAAAAAAAAAAATACATATAAAAGATAAAAGAATGGTACATCTACATAGGGTACTTACCATGAATAGAACTTGCAGGATTAGACATTGCTCTGGGTGAGTCCTTATCAGCCTCAGGATCTAATCGCTGAAATGTTTTACCCTATTCTATGTTTCTTCCAAAGTGTACGCAGCAAAATTATCTAGTGTGTCATGCGAGAGGTTCTGCGTTGAGAATGAGTGCTATAATGAAACATACAAATACCTTTCACCAACAAAATGCCAGTCATAGTCATCTCAAATTTGTCTTCTACATTTACTAAGTTCCCTCGGAGAAATTAAAGTTCGCGAAAATAGTATACTCATACAAGGTGGAAGATGATAATGCTAAAGGTATACAATCTGAAATATAATTGCCTTGCTCTCATAAATGAAAGCTCAAAGTCTAACATTCTTAGGTCAGATTAAAATCTAAAGTCATTCTCTCCAATCTGTTATTCTGTTCATTCTTAGCAGGAGGCCTTTGATGCCTGGGTAAAGTTTAGATCCTATGAGCTGCTACAGTCTGGAATACAACTCATTGGAACGGACATTGTTTTAGGGCCTCAGGAGATTTATGAAAGCAATGGACTCAAGGTTAGCCTTGCCAGAGTTTATTTCACAGCCTTGGATGAAATTGATCAGCACTTCTGACATGCGTGATCAATAATAGTTAAAGGTAGAACCTCATCAGTGCCTGGTAGAGAAGTTGGGAGTCAGCTCTCCAGCTAGAAAATACCGTCCCACAAGCAGAGATACAACAGACCTGTAGTAAACATTTTGGGTAGTTGCATCTCTTACAAGGGCTGCTGTGTACTTGATTACCATTTCTGCACAGAAGTCACTTCTTCAGAGATGGCTTTTCTGTCCTTCATCTCAAACCACCCTTAATCACATCTTTTTCTATCTTTTCATTATAGAACACTATCTCATATTATCTTATTGTCTGATATCTAATTCATTGTATTCAATACTAGAATCTAAATGAAGGGCAAAGACTTTGTTATCTTGTCCTCAGCTACATCTTCAGTAATGAGAGCAGATCTTTGGACATAAGAGTCAACTTATTAGTGTTTGTGGAATAACCGATCATAATATTAAAATTAAAATTCTCATATTGGACATGCTGATACACCAACATCTTATATCCATTCTTAAGGTAAAACTATAATTCTTTTTATAATTTTTCTTTTCTTATCTTTATTTCTTAATATATCAACTTAGGAAATTATTTTTAACAAATTGCTATAAAAATGGAGACTTCTTAGCTCATATTAGCTATTCTTCTGACTATTTTTGGTATTATTACTTAAAAGACACAAATTAAGTACTAAAAATCATTTTCTTATTATGCCGATGTTATACAATGAATCACTCAATACCCATTTTTTAATTTCTTTTTTAAAAGATGAAATAGCAAATAAATTTATTTGCCCAAGGAAAAAATCAGAGAGTGATTACTCCAATATCCAAATAGGGCCCAAGTACTTACAGAGCCTTTATTTTTGGGGGGAGGAGATGGAATATAGTCAATATCCATATTCAACAGTATTTTTGTTTCAACTTTGACTATGCCCCTTTCATTCTGTCTAGGATATGAACATAAAGCTAGAAGTGGCAGCAGCCATTCTGTGGTCCTGAAGAGAAGAAAGACAAGGTGTATCTAGGGTTAGGATAGACAAACTCATTACTTTTTTTTTTTTTTGTGAGACAGATTCTTCCTTTCTCACCTTCAGTAGAGTGCAATGGGATCATAGCTCACAGCAACGTCAAATTCTTAGGCTCAAGAGATCCTCTTGTCTCAGCCTCCCAAGTAGCTGGGACTATATGCACCCACCACAATGCCCAGATTTTTTTTGTTTTAGACATGGGGTCTCACTCTTGCTTAGGCTAGTCTCAAGCTCATGAGCTCAAGCAATCCACCTACTTTGGCCTCCCACAGGAGGATTACAAGCATGAGCCACCAGGCCCAGCCAAACTCATTATTCTTAATCCTTGTTTTCCTGCTGCTTTCCTAGTTGAATACAGTACTAACAGATGTATTGTTTAGTTCATTTCACACTATAACTCTTGACTCCCCATTATGCAAAATGCAGAAATCCAGGTCCCTATATTTCTCTCCAGTTCTTTCTTCTGCCAATTTCTCTCAGCTATATCATTATTTTGCTATCAAAGCTTATAATCCCTACATGCTGTTCCATAATGGTAATCAATGCTCCCAGGAATTACCTTCAAAGTTAATCTAAAATTTGATAAATAATGAACAGAAATATAATTATGTAAATGTCAGTCACAGTTAGAACTTCATATTGGGATTGGATTTAGAGACAAAAAATATATAATTATAAGTAACAAAACACATGCAGTTCAAAGAGGAATCTTGAGTCTTAGGAAAACATAGTCTTACAGTTTGCCAAATTATGTTCCATTTGGCTTATTTAATATTTAAACCATGACTTCAACATGTCTTTTATTTCTGTTTTATGAAGTTTTGTCTTTATTTTTATTATCATTAAAGTGTGTTCTTTGTCAAATCAATAATTTTCAACTAAGTTTCTTAGTCAGTCTCCTCACTGGATATAATAAGTATTCACAATTATTTCCAAATGTACCCACAGATTTATGCAACTTTATTCTCTTAAGACCATCAGATGACATTGCATTTTCTTTCTCACCTTACCACTTGGTTTTTATTCATTTTTTCTTACTTAATAAATATAAAAAATATTTTAAAATTGGAATGGAGAAAAACTCACCTGGTCATATGGAAATTTAGACATCCAGATACAAAAGGGTCATTGAACTCCTAAAATATATATTAGAAATAGTACATGTCCAGGACACATGGTCAACAGACTGGCCAAAGTCAGAGTGAAGGAGAAAAATCTTACTAGATAAAAGATGAAAGCATTATGTAACTTACAAAAGAAAACCTTTCAGGCCAATGGCAAATATCTCAGAGGAAACTTTGCAAGCCAGAAGGGCAGAAGGCAATGGGGTCATATCTTTAGTTTTCCTAAGCAGAATAACTGTCAGTCAGAATTTTGTATCCTGCAAAACTAAATTTTATAAATGAAGGAGAAGTAAAGTTTTTTTCAGACAAACATACACTATGGGAATTTATCATTATTTATTTGCCCAAGAAGAAACCCTTAAAAGTGCCCTATACATCAAACAGAATAATTGATACCCACCAGTATAAAAAGAACCAAAAGTACAAACTTATAGCCTTTATAAATCAAAAACTCAAGGGAGAAAACAAAGCAGCTAGGTAGTAATAAAAGTGATGACTGGCACTTGGTTTAAACGCCCCACTTAAGAGATATAGATTGGCAGAAAGGATAAAGACACACAACTCAAATACAGGCAGTCTTAAAGAAATCCCTTTAATTTGTAAAGATTCTTATGGACTCAAGGTAGAGAGGTGTAAAAAATGTTCCATGCAAATGGAAACTAAAAGCAAGCAGCAGTGGATATTCTGATATCAGATAAAATAGACTTTAAATCAACAACAGTAAAACAGGACAAAGATAATTATATAAAATAATCGATTCAAGACAAAGTTATAACAATCCAAATGTATGTGTAGCAAACACAGGTGCTCCCAGATTTATAAAACAAATACTACTAGATTAAGGAAAGAAATGAATAGCCGAAGAGTTCAACACTGTACTGACAGAACTAAACAGATTAGTAAGGCAGAAAATTGACAAAGACACCCTGAATTTAAATCAGACTCTAGAACAAAGGTCCCTAGCATATATTTACAGAACATTTCTGAGAGGGGACACTAAGAAAAAGGGCTTCAAGAGAAATGAGAGGAAAGCCTGGGTTGCTGAACAAGAAAGTCTGAGGATCCATAAGAATGTGACTATGATGTAACCTAGGTAACCAATGACCAATAGAAAGAGACAATAATCAAAGAAAAGGGCAATAATGCCTGGAGGTGCAAAGAGGCCAATGAAACAGTTGCAACTGCCATGAAGGCTATGTTAACCAGTTTGATGAAAATATTTCAGATTGTATATAAAACCAGCACATTGTACCCCATGATTGCATTAATGTACACAGTTATGATTTAATAAATAAAAAAAATACATTTTCACCGATGCGTAGTGATTAAATCACATTTGAAATTTCATAAGATAAAGGCATTATGCAGTAAGAGAAAAAAAAAAAGGATAAGCAGAGATATTGGAGTGTGGGGCATGTAGAAAGCACACTCCAGAAAAGTGCACCTATTTGAGGAAGTTGGAATCTCCTGAGCAGAGATGATAGAGTGTGAAAAAAAAAAAGAAAGAAAGAAAGAGTCGCAACTAATTTCAAATGGAGAGAAAGAATGTATTGATACTTCTGCACTGCCTTTGTCCCTCTGTCTCTCTCACCTCTTCTCCATATTGAGAGGGACCTACTTCCAACTCTCTTTGGAAATGCACTAAACTTTCTCTTTTTTCTTAAATAAAATTCTCTTTGTTACACTGAAACTGGTGTAGATTACTTTTGCCTTCTATTCACCCTGTCTGTGCAGCTCTAGTTTTATTTTCTGTTTCCATTCATTTTTGCTTTCAATTACTCTTATGCCTTGGTTGAAATTTCTAACTCAGCCAAGCAATTGAACCAGGTCAACTGGGTTCAGGGAACCAGGACCCCTGTCCCCTAACAAATTCTACTCTCAAATGCAGAATATACATTCTTTTGATCAGACATGGAACATTTTCCAAAATAGATCATATGTTAAGCTAAAAAACAAGTCTCAGCAAATTTAGAAAAAGCAATATCATTGAAATCAATTCCAAGAGAAATTCTAAAATATGGCAACTAAACTACCTACTTCTGAACTATCCTTACGCCAATTATGAAATCAAGATGGAAATTATAATTTTTTTCAAATTGAATGATGAGAGTAACACACACTATCCAAAACTAGGAGTTGTAGAAAAGTAGTGCTGAGAGGCAAATGGTTAGCACTAAATGTGTATGTAATAAAGACAGAAAGTTCACAAATAACAACCTAGTGTCACATCTCAATGAAGAACAAACCAAACCTAAAGCTCTTAGAAGAAAAGAAATAATAAAGACCTAAGCGAAACTGAAACCCGAAAATCAATACAAAAGATCAATGAAACTACAACTTGTTTCTTTGAAAAGGTAAACAAAATAGACCACTGGTTATATAATCAGGAATAGAGAAGAAAGGATTTACATAAGCTCAATAAGAAATGAAAAAGGAGACATCACAACTAATACCACAGAAATACAAAATATCACCTGGACTACTATTTAAAACTCTACGCACACATTCTAGAAAATCTAGAGGAAATGGATACATTTTTGGAATCACACAAGCTCCCAAGCTTGAATCAGGAAGAAACAGAAATCTTAAATAGAATAATGAGTAGTGAGATTGAAAATCCCCCCACAAAACCCCCGAGAACCAGAAAAATTCAGTGTGATTCACTTTCACTGCATAAATAGAATTAAAAAAAAAAAAACAGGGTGGTGCCTGTGGCTCAAAGGAGTAGGGTGCTGGCCCCATATGATGGAGGTGATGGGTTCAAACCCAGCCCTGGCCAAAAACTGCAAAGAAACCTCCCAAAACGAAACACCCCCCCCATGATTACCTCAATAGATACACAAAAAGGCTTCAATAAAATCTAGCACCTCTTTATGACAAAAACCTTCAACAAACTAGGTATAGAAAAAAATTTACCTTAAAATAATAAAAGCCATATATTACAAACCTAGAGACGCTAAAGGGTGAAAATTTGAAAGCATTCTCCTTAAGAACAGCACAAGACAAGGATGCCCACTGTCACCACCTCTATTCCATATAGAACTGGAAGCTGTACCAGAGCAATTAGGCAAAAGAAAGAAATAAAGGGCACTGAAATTGGAAAAAGGGGAGCTCAAAATACAGTAAAAGCTTTGTAAATTTATTTCCCAAGGGATTGTCACCATACTGAGATCCTCAACATGTGGAACTTTCATTGAGTACATATAGTACATGTCTGGTCGAGGAAAATGAGGTCAATCTAAGGAGGTTGTCAATGTAGGGAGGTGGTCAACTATGGAGGTTCTACTGTATACCTGTTTGCTAGTGATATGATCTTATATCTAGAAAACTCTAAAGAATCCTCCAGAAGACTTGTAGAATTCATAAATAAACTTAGTAAAATCTTTTCAAATAAAATTTATGTACAAAAATCAGTAGCCTATTTTTGCTCTCATAGCAGTCAAGCTGAGGGTCAAATCAAGAACTCCATACCATTTCAAGTAGCTGCACAAAAATACCTAGGAATATACTTAACCAAGGGTTTGAAAGATCTCTACAAGGAGAGATGGAAAAAAAATCATAGATGACACATACAAATAGAAAAACATTCTATGATCATGGATTGGAAGACTCAATAGTGTTAAACTATCCACTCTGTCCAAAGCAATTTACAGATTCAATTTGATTCTTTTCAAAATGCCAATGGTATTTTTCACAGAACTAGAAAAAAACAATCCCACATTTAATATGGAATCAAAAAAGAGCCCAAATATCCAAAGCAATCCTAAACAAAAAGAAAAAATTTGAAGGCTTCACATTACCTAACTCCAAATTATACCACAAAACCATTCTATTTTGGTTATTATTGTAACCAAAATAGAATGGTACTAGATAAAAGAAGACACATAGATCATTGGAATAGAGTAAAGAATGTGATAAAAATGATATAATTACAACCACCTGATTTTTGACAAAGCACACAAAATAAACACTGGTGAAAGGAAGCCATTCTCAATAAATGGTATTGGAAAAATTGGACAGCCACATAGAGAAGAATGAAACTGTCTCTCACCGTACACAAATGGTAATTTAAGATGGATTAAACACTTAATGTCAGACCTGAAATCATAAGAATTCTACAAGAAAAGAGAATTTTCTTCTGGACATTGGCCTGAGCAAAGAATTTATAGGTTAAGACTGCAAAAGTATATCCACAACCCAAGTGTATCAACAACAAAAAGAAATAAATGGAATTTCATTTAACTTAAAATTACTTCATAGTAAAAGAAATAATCATCAGAGTAAATAAGCCATCCAAAGAATGTGAGAAAATATTATCAAACTATACATCTGCCAAAGGACTGATACCCAGAATAAATTAACAAAAAGTAACGAACAGGGTACATGTGAAATTCAAACAAATTAACAAAAAGTAATGAACAGGGTACATGTGAAATTTACTAGGTGTAGAATATAAATGTCTTAACACAATAACTAAGAAAATGCTGTAACAGCTGTTAACCAGTTTGATAAAAACATTTCAAATTGTATATAAAACAAGCACATTGTACCCCATGATTGCATTAATGTACACAGCTATGATTTAATTTAAAAAAAATGAATACCCCAGCAAAAAGTGGGCAAAGATTTTTTTTTTAAAAAGAAGATATACAAATGGCCATAACCATATGAAAAAATACTCATCGTAACTAATTATCAGGGAAGTGCAAATTAAAACCACAATGAGATGCCACCTTACATCTATTAGAATACAATTATTAATAAATAAAAAAAAAAGTGGATGTTGGAATGGATACAGTGAAAAAGGAACACTTATGTACTGTTAGTGGGAAGGTACAATCTCTAGGGAAAACAGTATGGAGATTTATCAAAGAGCTAAAAGTAGACCTATCATTTGGTTCAGCAATCCCACTACTGGGTATCTGACCAAAGGAAAAGAAGTCACTGTATCAAAAAGTCATCTGTGCCCTAATGTTTATTGCAACACAATTCACAATAGCAATGATATGGAATCAACCTAAGTGCCCATCACCTAATGAATAGATAAAGGAAACATGAAGTACTACTTGGCCACAAAAAAGGAAATGAAATAATGTCTTTTGCAGCAACTTATGAGAACTAGAGACCATTATCCTAAATGAAGTATCTCAGGAATGAAGAAACAAATACCCCATGTTCTGACTTGTAAGTGGGAGTTAAATGTTGGGATATGTCAATTACAACTGTATAGTTGCATGGTCCTATTACATTATACCATGGTTAACTCCAAATTCTTTATAAGCATTTCACAGATCAAACACATTATTTAACTAATAAGAAAAGCAAATGTTTTATTGGACAAAAAATGGGAGAAGTTATCAATTTGAAAATGCACCAAATATGTTTTCTACTTACATACATATTAAAACTCAGAATTACTTGCATATTTATCAAAAACCCCAAATAATGTAATAATTCCCAGTAGTACAAATAAATCAGTTCTTACCCTATTGTACATGAAATTGTGTGATGACTTTGAATAGTTAATAATAAATTCTCCTTTTAGAATTTTATGCAGATCCAAACACAGTACAAATAATTTCCTTCTTGCAAAATTTTTTGATTAAGAAGTTTAGCAAAGACAAAGAAGTTACTGAAGCACTATATAGAATAATTATCTTAATTTTCTTATTTATGCTTTCACAGATTACTTAATGCTTTTCTTGATTGTTAATTTTTTATCTTTCTCCCAGGAAATAAGAGATAGGTTCAAACAATAAATAACAGTGAAACTGGGCTAACATACCAAACATAAAGTCTGTGATGGTAGCCAGTATCATGTGAGGAGAGATTCTATGCTTAAAGACAAAAATTGGTGAATTCTAAAACTAAAAACTTAACTATTTTATTGCTTTAAATTTATAATATTTCTACATAATCTTCTTCTAAATAATCTTGCCACACCTTCAATTGAAAGGCATAAATTTATAATATTTCTACATAATCTTCTCTAAATAATCTTGCCACACCTTCAGTTGAAAGGCATAATCTCACCACAATCTTCCTGTTTCTCAAAGTATTGGGATAATAAAGATGAATAAAATGTACATTAAATTAGTAATTCCTTCTGAGTTGTTTTTAAAAAATACTCGAAATAACTTTGAGATAACTTTGTTGATTGAGGAAACATCCTTATGTTGAGAAATAAGATGATTATGTGCTACATAAACAAGAAAGCTTGACTGGAATTTAACAATGCCAGATATCACTTAATCTCTGCACAGAGGTAATGTCCTGGGCTGTTCTACAGATGAAGGAAAACCTTTTATTCAGACAGAAGCTTGGAATACTAATGAGTTTCACCATTACTCTTGAGTCTGAATCATCAGTAGCTTGAGATAATCATTTTGCTCTAGAAATTTTAAAAATAATTTCCCAGTCAGCTACATTTCTGTAAGGATTGTGGCACTTGGAAGAAGAAAAGAGTATGATTTATGAAGAATGTACTCTTGTTTCATCTGTAAGTTTGGCAGAAGTAGATAAGAATGAGAAGCAATCAAACAGACAGGAAATTCAGCATGTTGTGCTAGTCGAGGGGAGAGAATTCTAGTTATTATTTTTATGCAAGGCATTACCACAAAAAAGTGGTATACACCAGTGACTGTTTTATCATGTTAATGGATTCTGTGAATCAGGAATTTAGACGTGCCACAGTGGGGCTGGGTTCATTTCTGCTCTGTGATGCATTGAGTCTCAAAGGCTGGGTGGAGGTGGGGGCTAGAATCACCCAAAGACCCTTTCACTTGTGTCTGGTTTCTGGCTTGGGGAGTTTGGATAACTGGAAGGTTAGGCCTGAAAGCCTATGTATGACCTCTTTGTGTGTCTCGTCTTCCTCACAGGTTGACAGCTCCAAATAGTCACACTATGCATCGTAGCTCAGACCTCCAGTATGACTCTCAGGTACAAGGCAGAAATGGTATTCTATTATATGACATGGTCTCAGAAGTCACACAGTCACTTCCTCTGCACTGAATTGATTGAATCAGTCACAGGCCTACCCAGATTCAAGTGGAGGGGCCATAGATAGTGCTTTTCAATTGAAGGTGTGGCAAGATTATGTAGAAGAGGATTATGTGGAAAATATTTGGGGGGCCATTTTTATGCTTTAAAATACCTTTATGCTTTCATAAATTGTGAATCATGTTATTGGTTTTATAGCATTTTAAAATAAAAGAAGATTCTATGCATATTTAGCTGAAAGAAGAGAACTTTACAGTAAAATTAACAATACCTATTTTTTTTCAAACAGGAGGAGAGTCTACCAAAAGTAATGAGCAACTGTTTGGCTTATTCACTAAAAAACATACAAACAAATGAAGTTAAATTTTAAATAAGTTAAAATGTTCTGATACCAAGAGCTTTTGAAGTTTGACATAGGACTGAAGGACTCTGCAGAATCAGACTAGCGTAGCTGGAAATACTGCTCTGCCCCTCCCTGTCATTGGTCTCGTCCACTCTGTGCTGAATTGTTCACACTCCTGTTAAAAACTGGTAAGAAAAGGTGTTGTTTCATTTTCAATCCTAAAAGGGAAAACACATTTTTAAATACTTTTTCTAGGTTAACAGACAGTGATTTTTTTTTTTTTTAGAATTTATACCTTTTCTATAACAGTTAATCATTGTATAATAATAATTACAAAAAGGGAATAAAACAAAACCAGACTGCTGTCTCTGCAGGGCTCCTACTTCACTTAGCTTTGTAAGGGGAAGTAGTTAGTAGCCTGCAAAAAATAAACAAGCAAAGGTGCCTGGAATTTCCGTATAAATATACCTTAGTTTAGGGCAGTGATTTTCAAAGATCAAATTAAAGGTCATTAATTAAATTTTTCTGAAAGAAGTTCAAAGTACAGTAAGTATATATTTTTTTAACTCTTTTTTTTTTTGATCATCATAATTTAAGTGTGCTGTAGAAGTTTAACTATAGGTTCAAGTGTTCTGTGAGGTAAAAAAAGGTTGAAAAACACTGGTTTAGGGTGACAACGTCAAGTACTAAGTTAAAGCTCTGGTGATTTCTGCAAATGAAGTGGAGACCAGATTTTGTCTGGGAGATGTGTTGGGTAAGGAGGGGGAATGAGAATAGAGCTAGAAATGTATCTGTGGGAACACATCTGGGGCATACCAAACGGCTCACACCTGCTTTTTAGGTGTAGATGCAAAAGCATAGGAAAATTAAAGCTCATTTAAAGCACTTGTCCTAGGTTTTCCCTCCCATAGTAGGGAATGATATGTACCAGAATTATGAACTACTACAAGACAGAAAACTCTCTGGGAACTCCAGTTTACCTCATTATTGAATGAACCACTTTTCTACTCTTGAACTTCAAGATGGGCAAGGAGAGTGTGTGAGTTGATGTTTATGGTTGGTTTCCATATTCTTGAAAATAATGCAGAAACTATTAAACCATTACTCTTGCTATTTCTTGTCAGTAGGGTTGATCATTTATTTATTTCAGTTTATTCAGTTTGTGAAGATACTTGAACAAAATCTGAGATGGATGGAGTAGGATAAAGAAGTTTGGGTGTTAAATTTATGTTGTCTTCTCATCTACAATTTACCATCTGTACAGCATTGAGCAATGCATTGTTAAACAAATTATTCATGACACTTGTTTAAGATAGTCACGTAGGCATTCCTTAAGGTAGTATACAGCAATAGGTACAAGGACCACTGGAACAGAATCTTATACTGGGGTGGTGGAAATGGACTCTGACTCCAGCAAGTACAAGTAAAGACTTAAAATCAAGAAGCAGGGAGGTGATCATGGATGGGAAATTAAAAGGAAATATAAAGGATAAGAAGTTTTTGGCTAAACTGACTTAAGGAATTTTTGCTAAGGTGATTAAATATCAAAGGTGGGGGATTTTTGATAAATTGACTTAGCAGAATTCTTGCTCAAATTAGATTCAACAAGGGCAGAGAAAGAAGCCCAAGTTTGGGGCTAGGCAAGCAGAGGTCTCAGAGGAGCTGACTAAAGTTTTGGACAAAAGAGAGACTTTGTCAACATTTAACTCACTTGACCTTAAGTTTTCTCTTCTGTAAAACCACAGAGATATGTGATATGGACTAAAATAAAAAGTCTGAGAAGAGCTTGGTCCATAATAATAAAAACTTAATAATACATTTTATTTGCTTTCTTATTTCACATGCAAAATGTTCTTATAATTATTTTTAGAAAGAATTACAAAGGTAAACAACTATTATGGATAAAGAAATAAAAGTTAAGCTTCACAGTTAAAAAAGAGACATTCTGAGTCAGATTCCTTAATGTCTCAAAAGAAAAGTGAATATCAAAATTCTACCAACAGTTTATTATTATTTCTTGAATTTTCCATAGCCTTGTACTATGGAATCCAAATAAGTACTTTAATTTCAAATACTTTATCAGTACAAATTAATAATAGAGTCCATAACATTTTTGCATATCATTTTGTCAATATTGTAAATACAAAACTTAATACTTTTATTCTCTGTTAGGCATAAAGTACTTTTTTCCCGTATTCTCACTTAAATCATTGTTGTGGAGGAAGGATAAATATTACACATTCATATTTTGATTGTTTTTCTTTGTTTTTAAGATGGTAAGTAAATGATAAATTTTGTCTCTCATTACCAAGTATTTACCATCCCAGAAACAAAATGAAAGAATAGGCCATAATATCCTGAGCTTTTTTTAGAAAATTCTCTTTTAGCAAAGTCATGTGGTTTGTTAATTTTTCTTTGACAAATATAGACCATGATTAAAATATTTTTTATAATTGTATTACATCATAAATGTATACATTAGTGCAATCATGGGGCACAATATGCTGACTTAATATACAACCTGAAATATTTTCATCGAACTGTTAAACAACCTTCACGGCATTTTCTTAATCACTATATGAAGACATTGATATTCTACATTCAGTAAGTTTCACCAGTACCCTTCTAAGATGCACTGTAGGTGTGATCCCAACAATTGCCCTCCCTCCAACCATCCTCCTCCCCTCCTCTCCCTTTCCCTTTTCCCCATATTCTTGTGCTATAATTGGGTTTTAGCCTTCATATGAAAGCTATAAATTAGCTTCATAGTAGGGCTGAGTACATTGGATACTTTTTCTTCAATTCTTGAGATACTTTGCTAAGAAGAATATGTTTCAGCTCCATCCATGT
>CAUYON010025889.1:0-35682 GCA_963573935.1 Arctocebus calabarensis | reverse complement strand
TAGTGGGAACACACCTACGGTGCATCTTAGCAGGGTACTGGTGAAACTTATTAAAGGTAGAGTATCAATGTCTTTATATAGTGATCAAGAAAATGCCATGAAGGCTATCTGTAACAGTACGATCAAAATATTTCTGAATGTAGATGAATTGTGCCCTATGATTGCACCAATGTACATAATTATGATTCAATAAAATTATTAAAAATAAAAAAATAAAAAAAGAATACATGCATTAAAAAAAGAATATATGCATAAAGCCTAGAACTATAATAATCCATGAATCTTCCCCAAAATGAGAGGTGAGGAAAGGTGAGAAAAGTGCCTACCTCAGGCCCTCACCAACTCAGACAGGAGTCAAACACGGCTGGTCTAACTGGTCGTCTCACCAGCAGCGCCTCACCAGTCCTAACCATCATTTGCTATCTGCTCATCCCAAGGGTCCCTATTTAAGCCTATTTTTGATGTAATAATTTTTGTTCTATCACTAAATTTTTCCCTCTGCACCACAGGTAGAAACAGAAAAAACACTCATATAGGTTAGAGAGATTAGGAGTAAAATGGACACTAGTCAGGCAATGGGCATACTGACAACCCTGACTCATGCATTCTGAAACCTCTCCATGTAATAAAACATCCGTACCCCCTTAATATTTTATGTTTGTTTTGTTTTTCTGTTTATCACCCTCAGTAGAGTGCTGTGGCATTACACAGCTCACAGCAACCTCCAGCTCCTGGGCTTAGGCAATTCTCTTGCCTCAGCCTCCCAAGTAGCTGGGACTACAGGTGCCTGCCACAACGCCCAGCTATTTTTTTGTTGCAGTTCTGCCAGGGCCGGGTTTGAACCTGCCACCTTCAGTACATGGGGCCAGCGCCCTACTAACTGAGCCACAGGCGCTGCCTACCCCCGTTAATATTTTAAAATTAAAAATTATATATATTAGAGAGAGATCTGAAGCTCTGAACCCTTTCTCTCTCAACTGGGGAGCCTGAAGACCAGTGCAACATCTTACACTAAGAATTGTACAAGAATTGTGAGGCCCTGATGCTGTAGAAAGGTGTAAAGCCTGCCCTCAAAGACAGATGCACCCTGAAGTTATTTTTCCAACTAGCACAGAACAAAGAGCAGACTTATGAAGTTCTTTGTTGCAAATAATTTCACATGAAAGACTGTGGAGAAGTATCTTTAAGGGGGTAAAATTACTACAAAGCAAAACAACACAAATAAGCTAATATCATCACATAACCACCCCGGTTTTTGAACAGTTCTAATTTTCCACAGAAAGAAAATTAGAAATTTAATTATCGATACTGACAACAGACATGTTCTTTCACATACACACTCTTCAAAAAAGCAGGTGATCTGAAGCAGGCACAAGTGTGTCACCTACCGCTTCTATGATGACCGAGTATGGTGTTCTGGCCGTGAAGACAAAGCCCAGCTTCTTAGCGCCTTTCACCAAAGCAGCTTCATCTGTCGGTGAGGAGTTGATGAGACATTGACAAACAAGTCCTGACAGCAGAGTTCTGGCTAGTCAGTTTTCAAATTAACAAAACCCACTCTGATTGAAGAGGCCTGGCTTCATGTGCCCAGTGCCAATGCGCAGGGGACAGAAGCCCTCGCGCTGCCCACCACCAGGGTCCTGGAGCGCCTCTGAGATGGACGGTGCAGACGCACAGCTGATTCGTGAGGCCGAGAGGGACTTGCTTTCCTGCTACCCTGGCTTGGGATTAAGTTCTCTTTACTTAACCTAAGTCATGTTCCTACAATTTTCTAACTAAACACGTCCTCCAAGCCAGCCACGTTTTAGCTGTGAACTCGCCACCCCCGTCTCAGCCTCCCCAGGAGCGGAAAGTCCATGAGGTGTGGGGGATGGGGAAAGAAGCCAACCTGCTCTCCACTCTGCCCCCCAAATCTTCTGCGGGGACGTGCAGGATGGCCCAGGGCCCCCTCTGCATTTACGGCGGTAGGACAGTCTGGAGAGCCTAGCACGGGCTCTGTGGGGCTTTACCACCTGCAGCCACAGCCGGCACCGCGCGTGGCAGGCTGCCGGGCGTCTCCCACCCACAGGGGCAACCCCTACGTGTCCTGCAAGGGCTCACCTGGCGAGGAGGCCTGGTAGATGATGTTGTCTCCGTCCTTCTCGGGAACCACCGTGTGGCACACGGCCAGAAGGGTGAGGAACTCCTGTATGCAAGGAGCTGTGGGCTGCAAATGCGAGGCCAGGTTAGGCGCCAGTCACGCCACTGCCAGCACGGAGCCACGTGTGTGCCACCACTGCTGAACGCCCGCGGGCTGCGGCGGCGGTGGCTGTTACCCGCTGGTGCTTAGCGTGGGCTTCAGGTCCCCACGCCGCCCAGCCCCTCCAGACCCACACGACCCCCGCCTCCCACGGGCCCACGGCCGCCCGCGCCTGCACACGCATCCCGGGGTCTCCCGCACACGTGCCCAGCCCTCGGGTGTGGACACACGACTCCTGCGCACTGCTCCGCGCGCCCTCAGGCACCGCCCTGGCACTTCCAGCACCTTCTAAAAGACCTGCAAGATCCATCCACTCCGGTGGCTCCCCAGGCCGAGCAAGCAAACACACGACGTCTACTAGGAATCAACGAAACACGCGTCCCAGGGCTTCCATCCCACACTGGCCTTTGTCCTACACCTCGTCTGTTCTTTAACTTTATCGTAGCTTAACACCTGTAAGGCAGTGCACCCCTCACCCATCGCTATTAAATAACAAAACCCAGAATTGCCCTGAATGTGTATCCAATCAATTGCTCCTATCCTTATTGAAAAGAAAAATCCTATAATTTTCATTGGGATTAGACCACATTTATAACCAGCAGAACAATGACACCGTAATACTGTCTTCCCATCTAAGAATATTTACTAAAAGCTTCTAAATCTTCAAAATATAGGACCTGGCATACACAGTATCTTATTATTTTTTTTATTTGCTAAAAAAATTTGAATGACTACCTGAATTGTTCATAAAATGTTATGAATGGAATCTTATTTCTATTAAATTTTACAGTAGTTTATTGTTGAGATATAAGCAAAAGCATTGATTTGTGTAAATTAGTATCTACTTGTAACTGAGCTCTTACTAGCTCTCCAAGCTGCAGTTGATTCGCCTTGGTTTTCCAGGTGACAATTATATCATCTACAAATGATAAGTTTTCTCTTTTCCTTCCTATATATACTTGTTCAGTTCTCACCTGCAACATGGGCTAGCACTTCAAAAATGATGTTCAAGAAAGGGGGTGATAACAGGCACCTCTGTCCTGGCGTTTTTTAATGACAAATGCCTTTAATATGTGTCTTTTAAGTAGGCACTGGCAATAAATTGGGGATAAACTTACTTTTTTACATTAAGGAAGCACCTGTGTTTCATGGGTTTTTCTTTTTTCCTTTCGTTAGCCATAAATGTTTGATAACTTCTACAAAATTGTTTTTAGTTTCTTCCCTGACTTGTTAATGTGACTTAAGAGGAATTTTATGGAAGCAAATCACAACTGTTCACATAGCTACTTCTTATCAGCCTACATGAAAAGAAAATACACATTAAATTATAGTTCAGTAAAGTCAAATAAGTAAAGTTAGAGAATTTACTCCCAAGGCCTACACTAGAAAAAATTGGTAAGAAACTTTACCCAAAACTATTTTGAGAATTAAGCTTTAAGATTGCCTTCCCCTGCATCTGAGAACTGGATCTGAGAACTAATCTTGTCACACCCTGAAACAACAGAATAGGTCTTTGACTTTATGGCAAATAAATAAACCAGATAATAAAACATTTTCTGAGAGGTGTAAAGAAGAGTTACATGTTCAAACTGAGTTTTTATCTTGAGTGTTAAGTCAGACAAAATCCATAAAGATTAAAAAATCTATCTTTGATTCTCTTAGGGAAAACAGACAAAATTAATCTGAAGCTTATGGATGTTGTGGGTGTATATATACATATATGTATGTATATCTTCTAGGAAGTTATGGCTTTTATTGAAATAAAATACAGAGGTAATATCATTTTAACCATTTTCAGTGTACAATTCAGTAGCATGAAATATATTCACAATACTGGGTACCCATCACCATGATCTATGTCCAAAACTTTTTCATTTTCCCCAACAGAAACTCTGTACCCATTAAACAATAACTCTACATTCTTACTTCCCTCTACCCCACCCCCCCAGGTAATCTCTATTCTGTCCTCTGCCTGTCTGGGTATCTTATATACATGGAATCATACAATCTTTTTCCTTCAGTTAACAGCTTTTAATGTGTTCAAATATTTTCTATTTATTACTAAACTTTAAATATAGCAGAAAATTTTGTCTTCAAATTTTTTTGCACACCAAATAGCAGGTATCTAAATAATGTACACACAGCAACACAAATGATTTTTCTTCTTGACGATACAAGCTCAAGGGTCCTAGGCATAATGATTCCCAAAAAAGCTATCTTCAGGCAGTGCCTGTGGCTCAGTGGGTAGGGCGCCAGCCCCATATACCAAGGGTGGTGGGTTCGAACCCGGCTTTGGCCAAACTGCAACAACAACAACAAAATATCCGGGCGTGTGGCAGGTACCTGTAGTCCAAGCTACTTGGGACGCTGAGGCAAGAGAATCGCCTAAGCCCAGGAGTCAGAGATTGCTGTGAGCTGTGACACCTCGGTACTCTACCGAGGGCAATAAAGTGAGACTCTGTCTCAAAAAAAAAAAAAGCTATCTTCACCCTTAAAGAATCTTTGGAAATTTATCCCACAAACAGGCTCATTGGACAGCAATGTAATCAAGGGATCACATGCACTATCCTCCAATATTTTCCATAGGTTGATTCTGCAAAAACCAAATTCTATCTTGGTTATCAGGCCACACGAAGCTTAAAACAAAGGACCCAGAATATCAGGAATAGTGACCCAGAAAAGAAAAAGAAAATTCTATAGCAGATGGAAGTAGTATCTTGAGAACAAAGTAAGCGTTTGGGGAAGGAGGGTCAAATGCTTTAATTATAGTATATGGTCCCAAGAAATACATTTAGCAGGGCATGTGGGCACCCACAGCCTAAATCCTCATATGACCCTTCCTACATGGACAAAATGAACAATCTAATGCTCTAATGGGCCTGTATTTAGACTGCTTCAAAATATCCATTGGGTGTCTTTAATTCAAACCCATACCTTTTCCCAAAGAAAAATATTGGAGCCATGGTCTTCTTTATTTATAAGGGAGTCAGATGTTAAATGTCAAACGGTGAAGATAAAGATTACTTCAAAGGCTTAGAGGACTCAAGAAAGCTTAAAGCATGGTACACAGAGACAAGGAGGCTTTCTTTATAAAAGATAGAAAATAAATTCCCAAGTCAATGACCTTATTATGCTTCACCTAAAACTATGAGTATGCAGATTATTAAAATACCCTTAAAAGCCCCTGTGTTTTTGATGCTCATGACAATATCCCCATGCCAGGGCTTTTTCTTCACAAGGGCTCCATCTGCCCCTGTGTTCACTGACCTTCCCACAGAAATAAAGGAAAGTTGTCTCAGAACAGTAGAATATGAGGAGGAAAGGAAGAGTACTTCTCTAAGCAGTGGTATTTCTTCCCCAAATGCTTGCCACTCACCATGGCTGTGGAGGAGGGGTACAGAAGAAGAGATGGATTAAGGGAGAGAACGGGAGGAACATCAGCCGTGCTCACATCTCCACTCCAACATCAACAGAGTCGGACTCAAGATGAGCTTGGATGGATGGTTGAAACACCTAAACCCCATTGAGACCTACCACACACCGATGTGGAGCCAGCTTTGGAGTGAACACCATCAATTGAGCTAGGAATTGAAAGCTTTCAAATTTGGGACCCTTGTAGAATGTGGTGGGTCCCTGGAGGATCTTGACTCCAAAGTAAGATTTGCCCCAGGTAATTGGGTTCCTATGATAGCCCATGTTTAAGTCAGTGCAAATACCATTCCGTGTGGGTGGCCACCCTGCCCAATGTCAGCAGTAACAGGAGGCGTGACACCTACCAAAGGGAACAGGACTCCTGTCTACACAAAACAAAATCACTTCCTCAGGGAGTTGCATCTTATGCAAAAGCGTACTATGTACAATTGCTCTTAACAATTTTATGTTTTATTTCCCCAACAAATAGGAATTCCTTTAGTGTTTTTTATTTATCTCTTCCCCTGGTACACACAGTGAAGTACTGTCTTTACAAATTAGACCCTTAAACTATTTGCTAAATGAATGAATAAATAAATGACTCTCTTATTTAAATGCAGACCCAATAGTTGCTGCTATTCCTAACCCAGCACTGGAGTTCCGTGGTATTCAGTACACTAAGCTCATCTCATTTCCTCTGCTATGTGCTCACCTGTGGATCTATGTTAGCAAAGCAAACTCGTGAAACTAGACCAGGCGCAGTCCCCTACGCCTCTTCAATGTCACCCTGCCACTTTCCCCTTTCCCTTTCATGATCCCAACTTGAACAGACACGTTCACTTTCCCACCTTGGTAAAGACCCTCAGCCTGAACACTATTTGAGAACACTCTTTCCTCTTTCTGAGAGCAAGTCTTCACAGTGCACCTGCTTCTTTGAAAAGCAACCATCCTGCAGAGAAGATTCTTTGGAGTTGCCACTCTCCCACTTGAAGAACCTCTAGCCTAGGAGCTGGATCTAACTCTAAGATCAAAATCCAAGAAAGAGCGTCTTGGCTTCACAGAGCATGGACTTCAGCGGCATCCTGCATGTGGTCCTGGAACATCGCACCAGCCTCACTGGAGGCTCCGAGTCAGAGTTGCTGCATCACAGCTCATGGACGAGGGGCCTAACTCACACTTCACAACCGCAGCTGGAAAGGTTTTCAGCATTAACCAATAGGTACTAACCACATCAGAGAAGAAAAGGTTTTCCTCACTGAAAATTTAGAAAAGGTTTTCAACATATCCATCTCTTAACACAATTTTAGAAAGACGAAAGTTTTAATGTTGCTCATGTTTGCCTAATTTTAAATCTACAATTACTTTTCATAAAAATTCAATCATATTAAATCTAATGTAAACTGGTTGTGAAATGCTTTGATCATTGAGTAATTTTCTAAGTTGGCATTTTTCAGAGTAGCCCCCAAGATAAGAGTGACTTGATGTGATCCTGTAATTAATCCTGGTTTGCTGTAATAGTTGAGGAAGTGTGAAGGCATAGTCAAGAACCTAACAGACTTACTTTCTAAGTCTTATTTCTACATTTATCTACTGGATAACTCTTGGCCAACGTCGCCTTTCTATGCAACTTCCTTTTCACATCCCAAGAGTGACTCAAATGTTAAAGGAAACGTGTGTTGTCTAACAGGCAGGAGAACGCAACACACTCTACCTGGCGTTGAATCTTACTTTTGTTTCCTAACGTCTTCCTAAAGCATCCCTGTCAAAAGATATGCAATTACTTTTCAAAACACATGACCTATAAGATTCATAACTGTGAAGAAACAGTACTGCAGTAATCTTACAAAGCAACAGAAATAAGAACTGTTAAAGAATTGTGTGGTAAGACTCATCTTGATCTTCGTGTGCTACTTTATGACTACATATTTAAATTCAACTTTATACTAATTTGTGTACAAAATTCACCACCAAACCACCAGATTGCTTTTCAGAAGTATCACCATGAAATTGAGATTCTTCTCAGATTCTAAAATTGCAACTTTCAAGACACTATGCATATATTGAGTAGAACCTCCGTAGCTGACCACCTCCCTACACTGACCACCTCCTTAAGTTCACCTAATTTTCATAGACTAGAAATGCACATGTACATTCTCAGTACAGCGGGCCTAGTTCCTTATGTTGACCAGTTTGCTACCATTCCTTGGATCAACTTACAGAGGTTCCAGTCTATTAAGAAAAGTGCACCATAAGTTATTCGTTCAATGTCTTGGAAGTCAATGTAACACTTACATGGTGATCCTCGATGTTCTTTAACAGCCTGGGATCATCAAAGTCACATGAGTCACTGGGGGGAGGAGGGATGCGACTGTAAGAGAAAACATAAAGTATTTGTTCCATTCAAAAGTTCCCATTAAGATAATCCAAACCTGGTAACAATTTGCCTTTGAGAAGAACCACACTGAAAATGTTACAGACTTATATTAGAGTTTTAAAGATTGGGAAAGCTATGTATTATTTGAAGCCTCAAAAGAGTAAATCTGGCTCGGCGCCCGTAACTGAGTGGTTAGGGCACCAGCCACACACACCAGAGCTGATGGGTTCGAACGCGGACCGTGCCTGCTAAACAACAATGACAACAACAACAAAAAAGTAGCTGGGCACTGTGGCAGGTGCCTGTAGTCCCAACTACTTGGGAGGCTGAGACAAGAGACTCGCTTAAGCCCAAGATTTGGAGGTTACTGTGAGGTATGACACCATGGCACTCTACCCAAGGCAACATAGTGAGACTTTGTCTAAAAAAAAAAAAAAAAAACAGTAAATCCTTAACCTCATTATAAATATCATATTTTATAAGTTATTATAAATAACAACATAGTTATAAGGACAAGAATCAGAAGTAAATGAAGAATTACTGTAGGAGAAAGAAGGTGGCAAATAGGGGGAGTCAGAGAAGAAGGCAAATCATTACAAGAAAGGAAACTTGATATGATGCTGCGGGCTATCTCATGGAAGAAAATATGAAGGATCAACTATATATTCATTTATCTCTATTCCCTCCTGAAATCTTCCTTCAAGACAAAGACAATAAACGAAGACAGCAGAGTTGATGTCAGCCTTAACTCTGAATCGATACCAGAGTATAATATAGCAGAGAAAACAACAACCAACAGCTTGCAAAGGGGAGTGTCTAAAATATAACCTGATGCCCCGACAGGACCCTGCAAAGGCTGAGGAGACAGTAGCACAAGCTACCTGTGCAGCACAGGGACGCGGGGAGACAGGACAGGCTCCAAGTCCACAAGCACTCAGCCTCCAGGAACCATCCATCAGCCCATGCAGCCGGACAACTGAGCCTTCCACACTCAGAAAGAATGGAAGTTTTATCTTTTAGAGAGATTAAGCCAGGGTAACGAGCCCAGGGATGCCGGAACACAGGTGCATGTAGGGGTAGGGTAGGGCATCTTCCCAAACAGGAGTTTTAAGTACAAAATCTGTATATGCTAAAAGGTACAATCACCAACCATCTGCTTCCACTCAGCTTCCGTAATAGTTGCAGCCAAATTAACAGTCCTTGGCAGGAAACCGGAGAGTTCTTCTCATGAGGAGAAAGCTGATCAGCTCATAAGAGACACCCACAGGATACTGACATCCAGGGATCGCCTAACACAATAGGGAACACTAGCTGACCATCCCACGGGAAGCCAAGTCGTCAACCATGCTGTCCCCTATACACAGCCCTGGCAATCAGCCTTGATGGTGCACAAACCTTAACCTATATGCAGACATCACTAGTTATAAAGAAAATGGAAATCAAAACCACAATGAGGTACCACTTCTCTCCCATTAGGATGGCCATTATGCAACAAATAAACAAAAAATAGAAACTAACGGGTGTTGGCAGGGATACGGAGAAAATGAACCCTGAAGACACCATGCTAAGGGAAATAAGGCAAACATGAAAAACAAACACTATGTTGCTCCACTTACAGCAGGTGCTTGGAACAGGCAGTCACAGAGACAAAGTAGAAGGGTAGTTGTAGGGGTGGGGAGCTGAACAATTATTGTTTAATATGCATAGACTTTCACATGAAAAAGTTCTAGAAATGAACAGTGGTAATGACTGCTAAACATTATGAATATAATGAATGCAATGGAAACTCCATTATGAAGGACAGAATATCGAGGTGAAGAAAACACCAGAACTTTTTTTTTTTTTTTTTTTTGCAGTTTTTGGCCGGGACTAGATTTGAACCTGCTACCTCCGGCATATGCGGCTGGTGCTCCACTCCTTTGAGCCACAGGCACTGTCCTACACCAGAACTTTTTTAAATATGGAAAAGGAGGAGAGAAAGATAACAAAACTGGAGGTTCAATGAAGACGTTCAATATCTACTGGCAAGAGATCCAGACAAAACAGGGAAGTCAAAGGGGAAGAAAATCATTGTATGAATAATACGAAGACATTTCTACGAAGTAACAAGAGAAAGATGTGCAAACAGAAATGGTCCACCAGTGGTTCATTAAGTGCCCAAAATGATAAAAAAAAAAAAAAAAATTAAAAAGCAAAAACACAAAATAAACCTACCCCAAGTTTCATGGCTGAAATGGTAAGTGGCAAGGATATACAGAAAATGTAAACGCTTTCAGAGGAGGAACAGTGGGACTGGGAAGGGGGCTCAGGTGCATACAGACCACTCACAGAGCAGCTAAATCCTCCCCTCCCACGGCAGGAAGACTAATGATGTCTAAAATTTGTTATTTAAAAATTAATACAAACAGATTATTTTGAAATATAAAAGTAAAAATGTTTTAAAAGTAAACATGTTAAAGTTGGCTGCCTCCAGGGAGTGGGGAGTGAATGGGAAATAAGAGTTTTAAGTGAAATTCTATGTATGCTAAAAGGTACAATCACCAAAAAATATTTCTGAATGTATATGAATCGTGCCCTGTGATTGCACCAATGTACATAATTATGATTCAATAAAATTATTAAAAAAAAAAAAAAACCCAAAAAAATCTTATCTCCCTCCACTTTTTAAACCATGTTTATCTTTAAATTTTATTCTGGCTCTTCTTCAGAATAATATACATTTAAGCCACTATATTTACATATAAAACTATGCAGGTGAGAGATCTACTTACCAGAAGTCATCTGAGGATGGTTCTCTTGTCAGTTCGGGGAAATGACTGCCAGAGATAAGAACAACAGAGTGCTCACAAAACAATGATCAAAAGCCAGGCTTTCTGATCAAAACATGAGCAGAAATTTATAATCATTAAGTGAAATGTACGAATTCACAGATTTTACCCAGGATTTTTCACTAAGTTATTATCTGCAGAAATAAACTATGTTTTAACTGATTGACGTTTCACTTAGGATCCATTTAGTTTTAAACACATTCAATGGCAACTGCAGATGTAAATCCATTATAAAAATTCTTTCAAAACATCAGAAAGATATTGGACTAAGAAGCTAAAAGTAAACTTATTTTGTTGACAGAACACAAGTAAAATTTTCAGTGAGTGAGAAACGCACTTACCCATAGGTTACGCCAGCAATGCTGCACTTCTTGAAGTTCATGATATTGCACGTAAGAGTTCCAGTTTTGTCAGAAAAGAGATATTTTACCTAAATCAAAGAATTAAATAAATATATCTCAAGAATATAATGAGATGCAAAGACCAATAAATGAAGTCCTTCCTTCTATAGTTTTGAAAAGTATATTAAACAGGTAGATTTTCTTAAACCAAGCAAATTAGTAAGAAAATATTTACTTTACTGCTTAGACCACTTACCAACCTTTTTCCATAACTAATTCTCTAGGCAAATTGCACAGAAATAGGCAAAGGAACCTTCCATAATAGCCCTGGCTCCATCTTAGAAACACTGGTGGAAGCAATAAATCCTGCCCCAAGGAGTCTCACTCTTCAAGATACTGCCTTGGGATCCCAGAGTATCCTGCTCTTTTCTCAGACTCCACTCCCTATCTGCATTAAGAAGGCATGTTCTGAAAAAGCACAGAACAAATCTGAAGCTTCTCAATCACTGTCACAATTGAGATGTATATAAAGACAGCATGGATCTGCTATGTATTATACCACTTTCCAAGAAGCAAAATTTTATAGGTTTAATAGGCAAAGTTTTCAATGCCCAGAGCTGAAAAGAGAACTCACTGAGTAGGTCAACAAGCAAAGTTTTCTGACAAGATGAAACAAATGAAAAGAGATACGTTCCAAATGCAAATGTGGTGTGCAAATTAGGTTATCTCCAGTCACTATAGCAGGGAAGAGAGAGCGAGCTCAGGGCCAGGAGACCAGAGAGGGAGTCCCCTCCAGGCTGCGGGCACTGAACAGTCACGCAGACTCTGGGACAGCCAATCCATCCTTCTTGGCCTCAATTTCCACATCTATGAAATAAAGGCTCTGGCCAGGAGACATGTAACATCATTCTACATGTAACATTCTGGGAAAGAATGCCATGGATTGGGGATGGAGAGTAATTAACAAAATTGACTCCAGAGGAAACACTTCTTTCTCACTCGTTTTCTAAAGAGGAGCCTAGACTTGCTGGATACCACATGTCACCCAGGGATCCCAGAGAACTTAGGGATCCCAGAGTGCTTAGGGAAGCACTGTTGTCCTTCTCTCCAGAAGAGGGATTAATAACATCAATTATCTACTTGTACTTTTTTCTAATGCTAGAACATAAACAAATACATAGTGAATTATTATTATGATTATTATTTTTTTTTTTTTGTAGAGACAGTCTCACTTTATCGCCCTTGGTAGAGTGCCGTGGCTTCATATGGCTCACAGCAACCTCCAGCTCCTGGGTTTAGGTGTTTCTCTTGCCTCAACCTCCTGAGTAGCTGGGACTACAGACGCCTGCCGCAATGCCCAGCTATTTTTTTATTGCAGTTTGGTGAGGCTGGGTTTGAACCCACCACCCTCGGTAATGTGGCAGGTGCCTACCCACTGAGTCACAGGCACTGCCCCATTGAGAATTATTTTTAAAGCAAAAATCCTTCAAGTCATTAAAGCTATTGAAGAAATCAAATATTACATCCAACCAGAAAGGTGCATCCTAAGGGTAATGAATGCTTTAACTATAAGTAATGCTGTTATATAGGTTTTATATGCAGTAAATCTAGGGATATAAAAAAACTCAGTAGAATCTTCTTTCTAATAAACAATGGTTCCTGCCTTGTAAAAAAAATTAAAATATTATTTCAAAATATTAGAAAACGAAAATTTTATAATAAGATTTGCTATCACTCTGCCTAGTAAATTTTAACTTATTCTCAAAGTTCCAACTCCAAACTTCTTCCTAATGTAAACTTTTTCCATGTCCCTAATTAGGATGAATTATTAAAACATCCTGGTTACTTCTTGGATACTTTCAATCTTCTGATCATTTGCATCTAATTCAATTGTACCTGGGAACAGTTACATATGGAATATCGTGCTAAACTGACAAAGGCATCCAAAGATCTTGTATGGGCCACACCCACACTCTCAACTAAGCTCAAAAGTCCGCAGAGAGAAACAGATACTACATCGCTAATTAGATAGCTTCTTTTGTATTTATGTTTGGAAAGACTGCTGTGGGAACACAGAGGACCGGTAAATTAACCTTGCCTAGAAAACTGAAGAAGGGTTTAAAGAAGCAAATTTAACCTGGTTTGTGCCAAGAACTCACTGATTCTTACACAACTATGATTTTACCCAACAGCAAGGGAAATAACAAGGCCATTCTAAAAAGACAGAATGTATGCAAAAACACAGAGGAGTAAAGGTCCAAGGCCAGCTCTGGGTACTGCATGTAGCACTATGTGACCAGAGCCCCGGGCGGAGGGTGGGAGGAAGGAAGCTTTGTGCTTTGTGCCAAGGACATTACCTTTAATGACAGCGCACCTGTTACACTAAGAATGCAAGGGCACATCTATGAACATACACAATTCAAGGAAAGAGAGAAAAAAATCGCCATTAACTTTAAATAGATTTGGAAAATTGTATCAATGGAATGACATCAGCTGCAATTTTTTTTTTTTTTTTTGTCTATAAAGTTCTATTTTATTACAGAATTTGGTCTACAAATTTGTACCTCAACTTTCTGGCAATAAACCCGAAAATGTTACACAAACCATCACAGAATTCACTTCATTCTTCAAGGAAAGAAAAAAAGAAGGCGAGCCTGCCTCTGCAAGACCTTTCTAACCCTCAGATGAAGGAGACCTCTCACCTGCAGCGTCGCAGAGGGACGGTCCTCAGCAATGCCCCTACCCTGGCGGGGAGGTTCAGGAGGGCCAGACTGGGGCAGATGTTCGGAAATCCTCAACCCGTCATTCCCTACCCAGGTGTCCTTGGATAAGTTATTCATTTCCTTCTCTATAAAATGAAGATACAGCTCCCACCTCATAGGGTTGTTGGGAAATTTAAATAAAATATGTAAGAAATAACGATCCTTAATTGCAATGTATTCAAAAGAGGTTATTCCTCACAGGGACACAGACAGAATGCAGAGCACATCTCAGTAAAGGCCAGAGTTTGGGGGTGAAGGTAAAAAGACATTGGTTCCCTGGTACATTCTAGAGACGAAATCCAGAACATGTGAGGGAAACACTTCAGCCTCCACATATTTTGTAGGATTACCTAATATCTGAGTATCTTACCCATTGTTTTCCCTGTCATTTGCTCCTGATAAAAGCTTTTTCAAAGGGTCTGAAATGACATTGCAGTATATTTTTTAGACTATGTTTGCAGTATATTTTTTGCAGGTAACTTCAAAGGGATAAGATATCACTGTGTCTCAAAAAGCAAGTCAAAACAGAGTGACATCTGTATTTTATACTTTCAAATACGATATTGCTCTTCAGACGTCATAACCGTGTTCAGGGAGAAGTATTTTCGCAAGAACTGCCCATGTGTTAGCCTAGGTAGGAAAGTAAGCTGTGAGCGGAGGAAGTGTGGAAGGGGCAGTGAGAGCAAACAGGATGCTGAGTGACAGAAGAATCATACTGAATAACAATAATGAGAGTGACCGTAAGTGTCACAGAATGTGAGTGGAGGTGGAAAGTGAGACAGGAGTAGAGAAAATAGGAAAACAGACGATGTAAACAAATAGGATTCTGGATAAGAAAACACACTGTAACAAAAACCAGATGAGGTACCCGGAAGTGTCATACAAAACATAACAGACGCAACACAAGGCACGTTGTGTCCCCTCTACCCCCAGGGAGATTTGGGGGCCATGACAGATCCAGGCCTAACCATCTAAGGTGAAAAACTCCCTCACCCAACAGCAGGAAGAAGGCAACACCCCCACAGGTCAAGAAAAAAGAGGAATGGGCGGCGCCCGTGGCTCAAAGAGTAGGACGCCGGCCCCATATGCTGGACGTGGCGGGTTCAAACCCAGCCCCGGCCAAAAACTGAAAAAAAAAAGGAAGAAGAAGAAGAAAGAGAAGAGACAACATTACAAAGGAGGAGAGGCCCGGTGAAAGGAAAAGGGATGACAGAAACCCTGGGTCAAGATGCCCTGGAACAAATGCCTGCTCTTACTTCTGCCTCAGGAAACTCTCTCTCTGCACTCACAATGCATTCTTTGTCATTCCCTCTCATTCTTCAATCTCCACAAGACAAGATCCAAAGGATTCGGGGTACAGTTGCTAACATATGGTACTTCTGCTAACGTTTATGTCCCCTGCTGCTTCACGTCAGCATCACTAAAGTTTCCAGAGAGGTTCTCACCTGCCCAAGCTCTTCATTGAGGTTTGATGTCCTGGCCATGGCGGGAGTGTCATTTCCTAGATAATACATATCTGTGTCCTGAGAGAGAGAAAACACACATTTCAGAGACTGGGTGCCATGACGCAGGTTAGTCAGTATACTCTTCCATTCAGATTAATACAGAAAAGAGGCTAAGAAGAGATAACTTAAAACCCTTTTGTTTTCATAGAAATGCTCATTTTAAATTCGGGGGTGAAAATACAGTGTCCTTTAAGTGAAGATCTAATAAAAATTCCCACAAAAGCACCTGGCCTACCGATATGGGCTACTCAGATCCAGAACTTACAGGCCATGGCAGTCCCTTCAAACTCTCATCACTAGCCCCCTTAAAATTAATCCAGATTTCCTGCCATGATCAATTTTGACACAGAGTGAACACGATAGTAAACACATCATGCAGGCCTTTTCTTCAGCTCTGCTTCAAATTTAAAAGCATCAGCAGCCCCTGCTCAGCCTTCTGCCCCCAGTATCTCAGTCCTCATGACAGCCCTCCAACAGGTACTGTTGTTCTCCCCACTTATCAGGGACACCCTCGATGGGGATCCCTTGCCAGTTCTTAGTTTGGCCAATTTAAACTCCTGTGTCTAATGGCAAATGGATAATTCTTTTCTGGGTGCTCAATTAAATGCTGAAGGCACTGAGATAGTATTAACAAATTGAGATTAAACTCTGCTTTTAATACTCACCCAGTTTATGAAAAGGGCTTGAGTGTACTTCACAACCTCAAGAGTCACCAACAGACTGATGGGAATAAGATTGTTGTATAAGATGATGAATGTCAACAGGTTGTATCCAAAATTATCTGAGGTTGTGTCTATGGAAGAAAACCAGAGTATCTGTATTGGTTTAGCTACAGATTCATTCTGTTTCTTTTTACTTTTTTCTTTAGAAATTCTTCTAAAAGATGTTCACAGCAAAAGCCTATTGTCTTATTTAGAGATTCAAGTTAGAATAACTGAGCATCTGTTATGTGTTAGCAACCGTGAGTGTAAGAGCTGGTTTCTCCTGGGGGCTGTGAGGGAGGGGAGCGAGCAGAGAAAGGCAGACCCCTCCACGTGACCACACAGCAGGACACTGCGGAACTGATCTGGGAGGCTTTTAAGTGGGAAGTCAAGGTCACTGAGAACCAGCTGGGGAAGAAATGCCTGAAGCAAGCACTGAAGAACAGAGGAAAGACAGCTGACTCAAAAGAAGGAAGAAAGGAGAACAGGCATTTGCATTGGTTGTAGGGAATACTGACAACCTCACTAAGATGTGAGTATATTTGGGACACTCGAAAAAGGTTGGAGGATGGGAAAAGTGTGAACCAGAGAAGCAGATGGAGAGAGGAAGAGCCTATCTAAAGATAAGAGAAGGAACGTCTTCGTGGAACAAGTCCCTTGGCAACAGAATCCAGAGGCAGGATTAGCTTCAACACGAAGGGACACCAGGAGTAGGGAAGAGACATGGGGCCTGGGGGTCCCAAAAGAGGAAGTTCTTTTCTTCAATGGCCATGATTCCACATGAAGGACAGAGAAGGGAGACCCTCCAAGCTTACAAGAAGGTTAAGGAGATAGCTACGACCAGCTAAGGGTTTAGCTAGGATTAAAGATGCCTGTGAGGAGAACTGGAAGCAGAATTAAGATAGCAGAGGGCTAGGATTGGAAATCAGGGATTTAGAATGGCTCCAAACCATAGTAAGTGAGTTTTTCCCCTGGAAATTAATTCAAATGTGGTAGTTTGATTTAGATTTAGAAGTCTGGAGGGCAGGTGTGGTGCAAAGAACAGAGGTGAGCAGGCACGTGCTGGTCAGCACTGTCACCTGACCACCATTCTTCCCTCCGCCTCACTCCCCAGCTTCCGGTCTCCCCGCGGATTGCTTTTGTTCCTGACATACCATTTCCTGTCTTGTGCTCCTACAGAACCAGCAGTTGCCAAATAGGGTCTCTAAGTCCCAAGGGTTACAGATGTCCTTAAGATACAACATTTGTTTAGAAACAAATATCTATCTGCCAAATTAAGAAATACTAAAGGAAGTTCTCCAGGTTGAAAGAAGGGACACCAGATAGCAATCAGAATCCAAACAGAGAAACAAAGGGCACTAGTAAAGGTCATCTGAAAGGTATTTATCAAAGACAGTAAAATTACATCTGTGTTTATCTTTTCTTCTCAATTCAAAAGAAAGGGAATTGCAAAGACTTCACTGTAAAATTGCCTGTTGCCCTCAGATACAGGTGGAATCTATATGACAGTACAAAGGCATGAGGAGAGAATGAAGATGCCCACGGCAGAGGAATGAGACCTGCTGTTAATTCAAATCCACAGGAAGAAACAAAGACTGCAGAAGATGGTAAATAAATAAGCTAATGGCTTTTTTCCTTGAGATTCTTTAAGAGAAAAGGAGTATACAAAGTAATAACTACAACACTGTACTGTTGGATGGACAGCAGAGATAAATGTAACAATAACAGTACATATCAGGACAGGAAATTAGGGAGTGATATTTCTGTATTTGGCTGGAACTAAGTGAGAAGTAATCTGAAGTATATTTACATAAATTAAATTAGATAAACTAGATAATCCCTAGTGCAATTGGTAAGAAAATAACTTTAAAAAGTCAAGAAATAATCATTCAAGTATAAAACAATCCCCAGACGTGCCTTCTCCATGTCCTCACGTGATCCTAACCTCTCAGTTGTTCCTAAAGGGCTGGCAGTAGCCCAGGGGAACCAAAGGATGTTGCAGCCACAGGAAAACCATGCTCAGAAGGGCTTTTCAGGAGCAAGCAGCCCACCCTGACACTTACTCAGCTTCTTGATGTACCAGTTCTTTCCACCTTGAGACCTGTTCCAGTACAGGGCTCCCACCGAGCTCACCAAGGCCATGACCAAGAGGATGCCAAACAACACCAGGATCTGCACATTGGTCACCTTCTCCACATTCGATCTCTTGAGAGGTGCTTTGGTTGAATTCTGCAGAAGAGTATTTAAAAGTAATAAGGGTCATAGAGCAGACTTGAGGACAAAGGATGGGGAGAAAAAGAAGAAAGACAATCATAATTAACAACTGACAAAGTCAATTTTATTTTTCTTGCTGAGTAATCAGTTAAATAAAAAATTTGCCACACTCCTGAATCAACAGCTAGTTTTTGTATTTGTTTGTTTTTTTGTTTGGTTTGGTTGAGATAGAGTCTCACTCTGTTGCCCTGGGTAGAGTGCCATGGCATCCGAGCTCACAGCAACTTCAAACTCTTGGGCTCAAGTGATTCTCCTGCCTCAGCCTCCCAAGTAGCTGGGACTACAGGTGCCTGCCACAAGTCCCTGCTATTTTTAGTAGAGACTGGGGGGTGGGGAGTGTCAGGCTGGTCTCAAACTCCTGAGCTCAGGCAATCCACCCATTTCCAGAGTGCTACCGTTACAGGCATTAGCTACTGCACCTTGGCCAAACAGCTAGTTTTTTTTTGTTGTTGTTTGGGTTTTGTGGGCACTTTTTGGCCAGGGCTGGGATTGAACCCGCCAACTCTTGTATATAGGGCCGGCACCCTACTCGCTGAGCCACATGCACTGCCCCCAACAGCTAGTTTTAAGTAAAAAAGAAGAAGGCAATTTCTACCCACTTATAGAACACATTTCAACTCTACATGATTCATTCTGTGTTTTGTTTGGTTTTGTTTTTTGAGACAGAGTCTTACTTTGTCATCCTCAGTAGAATGCCATGTTGTCACAGCTCACAGCAGCCTCAAACTCTTGGGCTCAAGGGATTCTCTTGCCTCATCCTCCTAAGTAGCTGGGACGACAGGTGCCCACCCGGCTATTTTTTTTTTAGAGACAGGGGTCTCACTCTTGCTCAAGCTGATCTCAAACTCGTGAGCTCAATCAACCCACCTGCCTTGGCCTCCCAGAGTACTACGATTACAGGCATGAGCCACCGCATCCAGTCATTCTGTACTTCTTATCATTACATACTTAGCATAAAATTAATGACTTTCTTTATCTTAGAATATAATAAGCTCTAAATAAGCTAAGTCCAGGTTCAAACAAATGAGGACACTATTAACTCACAAGAAATGTACAGACTCTATACTCATAAAAATCTAGAGAGAACCTTCAATAGCATAGCTCTGTTATAAATATACTGAGATATTTAAAAGCACAAAATTTGAAGGAAAAACGACATGAACACATACACATTGATAATGTAAAACAGAACACTAATAGGTGTTGAAATAAATGAAAGGACAAAACATTCACTTGTGGAACTGTAAACAAGAAATGAGCAGGAACAGTTAGAAAGGGCCTTGTGGACAGGGGAAACCTGACCAGTGTCTTAAATCATGAGCAGAATGTGGGCTGGAAAAGGGAAAGAGAAGGAGGAACACAGCCTCATCTCAGGCTGGCATCTGCTTTCTCGCTGCTGCTGGGGAAACCAGCCCAACCAGAGCCAAGGCCAGTTTTAGGAGTCAAGTTCAGAGAGATTCATTAAAGCCAGATTCAGGAATCAGTGCATTCTAGGTGGAAAATTTGGGACTAGATTTTCCAGCAGTGTAAAAGACAACAGAACTGTTTGAATAAAGCATTGATCCACCTGAAGTGATTCTGTAAGAAAAATTTCTGGAGGGAGCCGTGGCCAGCAAATAAAGGCCTCCCCGAGGCCCACGTCCTAATCCCTGACCCCTGTGTATATATTAGTTTATACAGTAAAAGGGACTTTGCGGATGGGACTCAATTAAGGACTGTAGGAAGGAAAGATTATCCTAGATTACCCAAATGGACCCAGTCTAATCCCAAGGGTTCTCAAAAGGTAGAACTTGCCTTGATTATTAGGGGAGAGGAGACCACAGGGAAATGATCACAGAGGTAAAACCAGTGCTGTGAAGATGGAGGGGAACCAAAAGACAAGGAGCGAAGACTGGAAAGTATAAGGATCTGATTCCCCGTGGAGCATGCAGAAAACAACAGACAACATTTGGAGTTTTAGCTCAGACGTCTAACCTACAGAACCGTGACATAACAACTGTGCTACTTTAAGCCTCTAAGTCTTGGAAATTTTTACAGCACTCAAAGGAAACAAATACAGTAACACAGCAGGTGGCTAAAGAAGACACAGAGCAGAGGACAGTTGGGCGGGAATTCATCATAATCCACGCTGAACATGAGATGACTCCTGGTTTAGAGCAGAAGCCAGTAACTTCTATTTCAGGGAGAGACAGACACAGGAGCGCCCGGCCTGCAGTCCTTCCATGGATTGCAGGCCCTGGCTTTCCAAAGGCAACGTGGATGATTTGCTAAATTAGGGTGATCTGCAAGTTTGCGAGGCACTGACTGACCATAACAGTGGTGCCTTGTCCCGAACTTAAGTCAACACTCTTCTTCACTATCCTCAAGAGATCTGATTGTTACAACAGCTAAAATGAAAATGGCTTCAGAAATAAGAATACAAATGTATTCATGGGTGAAAATGAAATGGAGATGAAAACAGAAGGCAATTCACTACTAAACTCTACAAAGAAGCATAGAAGTTCTTCTCTATAGAAGAAGAACTCTCTATAACATTCACTAAAAGTGTGATGTGAATTCTATCACTAGACCCTGAATACTATCATGGCCTTGGTTTTCTTGGGGATGGGGAAGTTGGGAATCATCATACTGGTCTTTTGAAAAGCTAAGTCCTCTAGACATCTGAACAACATAGCAGCATTTGTCTATATTTCTATTTTCACCCTCCCTTCACAGTAGTCCTTTAAATTATTTGTCTTTCACAGACTCTAAGAAAAATCTCTCTAGACTCTAAATGTAAATCCATTAGTAAAGGCCAACTTATCATCAACCAAATACCACTTCAAGGTCAAACAGAAGAACATAGCCACATCCGGCCTCATAGCAAGAACCAAGCAGGCCAATTCCACAGCTGTTTATTCTAACTTTTAAAAACCGAAGATGAGCTTATCATTTCTAATAAACATTCACTCAATGAACAGGCAGGGGGAAAAGTACAGTAAACTTCATTTCTGTGACCCCTTTAGTTAGTAACTTCTGATCTTTCCCAGTGGTGGAATTCTGGCCAGTGAAGAGGATTAAGAAAATGCATCTTTCATTCAGTATACAAGAATAATGACCCTCAAACTTCGAGCTTTAGCATGTGCTCTTTATGGAAACCCAAAATCTGCCTGATCACTCCCATCCTCTAAATATTTCTACTTGTAATGATGAGTTTTTAATGCTAAATTCCTGCTAGCATTGTAAGTTTTCCTGTAAAATTCTCAGAGAACACTACTACAATGGTGGAATGGAATTGTAAGTAAAAACGGGTCAAAATGTCGGTTTTTGAAGAAGCTGAAATCAGACCTAAACCATACATATTTTATTTGCTCCTAAGGAAACAGGCCTCAGAATACTAGTTAGAACATCGACTATGGAGTATGACTGCCTGCATTTGTATCCCTCTCTCTTACCAGTTTGTAAGCTTGAATTTCTTAGACACTCTGTGACTCAGTTTCTTCACCTATAAAATGACAACAATATTACCTAGCTATCATAAGGAATAAGTGAGTTAATATCTGTGAATCGTTAAAAACAATGCGTGATTTGTTGTCATTAACGTTTGCTATAAAGAATGCGATAATCATTCTCTTTCCTCTGAAATCAACCAACAAAAATAGTAGATTGAAATATTTCTGCATACATGGGTCACTGCAAAAGTTTGAGACAGACCATGTTAAGGCCTGTTATTTCACTTCCAAGAAAGGCAGTCGACAGCATCCTTTCTGATTCACCCTAGCAAGTTTCAACTTGCTGGGCTTATGGGTGTCGTTAGAAGGGCTTCATTTGTTTCCATCCATGTGGCTTATTATGTTTCTCGATTTTTATGTATCTCAAAACTTTTGCAATGACCCATGTAAACTATACTAAACAGGAACTGAGTGAACCTTGAAGGGTAAAGGCATTAAGGTGAGAGCTTAGGGGAAAAAAAGGTAGAAGAAGTACCTGAGGAATCCTAAAGGAATTGAGTTTCCTCTAGCTCAGATGAAAACTGTGACTGCACAAACAGGGTGGCTGCCAGCTATGGGAGCTATGTTGTACTCCTTTCCAAAGCTCATTATTTTTACTTGTTTTATCCCTAAAGGCACAGCCAGGCTAGCACAGATGTCTCTGGGGTTGTTCATCATTCTGTACTCAGCAGTCAACGTTTGCCTTTCAAAGAGGTTTCACATATCCAGGGACAAGGCAAAGTGCCTCTCATGCTCACGGGGAGCAAGCTTAGTGCTTACCTCACTCACTCAAGTGTTTTAAAATATAATTTAATTAACTCGTATAGCTTAGCTACAAACCTGTATTTATCAAGGTATGCTCCAGGAAAACAATATTATAGTACATCCAGAGAAAACATCCCAGTGTACAAGAAAACTTGACGAGTGCTTAAATTTGTAATAAGCAGTATCTCTGGGCTCTGCTGAAATCTAAGCCAGAAACTCATGATCTCTTTGTCCCTTCATTGTAAAAAGCAGAGGTAGTGATCTCTGGTTAGTGGAGAGGGGATTATTGGCACTGGACTGAGGAAGACAGAGGGTGCAGACTTGGTGGCAGAGGACCAAGCCATTTATCAAGATCAAGTCTCTGCATGAGGGCCGGGCTGCTGAGAAACATCGCTGGAAGCAATCAGCTCCTGTATGAAGATGAAAACCAGCAGGGGGGATAGATCAAGATCTTGGATCTGCTGAATAATGTTAATCCAGCCATAAAAGCTGCCTCTCAGCATTCACCAACTATTCACTTCTCTAACTGCCATTGAGAGCTCCTGCCACCTCACTCCAGCAGGCTTACTCTGCACCCTTCCCACTGGGCCCAGGACCTGCCCTGCTTTCTCCTCACAAGCTCTCCTGTTGCCCATGCCTCACCCAGTCAAGGACATGCCATCCCCCTCCCGTAAAGCAGAGAGTGAGGATGCAGCAAGACTCGTATTCCCTGGGCATCTGAAGGTGTTATTATTATCCAATGTATATTCGAGACCTGGAAATACTTCTGAACCCTTATTCCTTGAATGCCATGGTAAAAAAATTCACTCATAAAATTCATGCCATTTGGCTACACTACTTTCTGCCCCTGCCCCCTGGCAAGGGTACCACTCACTCACTGAAGACTTGAAAACTGGCCCAGGGCATTCATCCCCCTCTGCCCCAGCCTCACTAAGGTCCTAGTTTCAAAATCACAGCATCGATGCATCAAGTTCCTTACTTCTCAACATCTAATGACCTTTAACTTCCTCCTGCCACGAGATCATCCACAGGCCTCATCATGCCTGAAACCCGCCACCCCAGAGACATGGAGTTGAGCACCCCGACACGCTCAGCCTGTCACCCAGCTGCCCTTACCATCCTCCTCAACTTCAGGTGGCCTCTCAATTCTTTGAGCCCCATCTTCCTTCCTTGTCTTCACTGCATTTAGGACCTGGTATGGCCATTACATCATCTCGTGAATTATTTAAATCTCTCTTCCTATTGTCATTAAAGAATGAATCAACACAACAGTCTCCCCTCTCCAACTTGTTATCTAAAACATGCTTCTGTTGGGGATCATTCTTAGTGTCCAGTCAACTGATGCCCCCAAATCAGGGCAGGATGACCCTTCTGTATATACTCATAACACTTCAAAATAACACATATTGCAGCGATTATCTCTCTACTTTGGAATTCTGTATTACTTCTTAGCATGGCTGGCTCACAGAGGGTAAGACGTGGCCTTTCACTTTTGTGTCCATAAGGCTAAGCACTAGATTTGGTACATCACTAAATATTTTCCATACAGAAATGCAGCCAAATGTGCGTTTTAAAAGTTATACAAAATGTCATACAACTAAAAAACAAACTCTCATTCACCAAATAAGATGCCAAGTGATACTAAAGAAAATGTAAGACAAGACATTTTGGGACATCAATATATGCAGAATTTCAAAAGCTGCCTGGCAAAATGAATCATAATACTAACGTGAGTTATAAATTCAGAAACAGTAATTTTAAAAAATTGACAGGGAAAAAGAGCAAAATCACTTTGACTTCAAATTTTTTTATTTGGTATTTGAAGAATAAAAGTAATTTATTTAAAACTGTCTAGAATTCAGTTAAAATCGTAATTAATGGAATGAAGAGAAGAATTAGTAGAGAAACGAAAAAGTTAGAACTCATCCCACCATACAACAAAGTGTGTTAGAACCAATTTCCCCCTTCCATCTAGAAAACAAAGACCATTTATATTTCAGGCAAAAAGTAACAAATATCTGATAATAGAAATCCAGAAGAAACTACCTACAGAACTAAAATAAAGGCGCTTCCTTTCCAAATTTAGGTTCATAGACAAAGTGGAGTTTCTTAAATGGCACGTCTGCATTTTCCACCCTCTGGTCCATAAAAACAAAAAGGAAAAAAAAATACTAAAATCAACATTCTTTTTCAGCATAGAAACATTTTACCTGCATGAGTTTGGTGTCGTGTCCAGTATAAACAACTACGCCAAAGACCCACTGAGTATTTCTAAGCTGTGTACCTCTCAATAAGATCTGGTCAGGCCCAAGAGAAACAGGGCTAAAAATAAGAAACAACATTTACATTTAATGATAGTCTGACAAATGAGCATAAGCATTCCCCTTAAATATAAACCCACAATAAATCAAATGTTTCCTTTAGTGAAATTTGCACTGTGTCACTGAGAAACAGGAACAACAAAGGTTACCATTGGCTTCATCCACCGAAAGAGACCAACCCAAACAGTTTATTTTATTCATTCATCACTACAGAAAAATGCTTTTACCCCTTATAAAATGTTAGAGGGAATTATGTCTCTCAGAATCCTATTATGAAACTCAACACCCAGAAAGGAAATTCTAAAATAACAACCAGAAGCTTATTCATTTGGGAAACTCAATTTATTTTACAGAATAGTATAAGAAAAATTGAAAAAGCAATTGACCTTTGACATCAAATTTTTCAAGGATGACTGAATGATTAAATAAGGACCTAAGTAATAATTTAGAAATTCAAAATGGGAGTCTATAGAATAGCTATTCATGCTGATGAAATCATTAAGAAGTCACACTTAGTTGTCATATTTATTTTGGGTTGATTCCCATGGTCAGGTCCTTCCAAGCCATGGGTCCGTTCAGAATATAAAAGACAGCCCAAGAGACTATGGAGGACATTGGTCAGAGGCATGCAGACAAAAGATGGCCAGAAGATAGATACTGCACCCCAATATCACAACAAAAGATGACTCAAACAACATAACAAACACTCAGAGGACAGAGACAACAAGATACAGACACGGGGCACTGAATATTCCAGAGGAAGCATCATTTTTCATTTCATTCAACTTTCTACACACAAATTTTCCTTAGCAGATGCTAGCAAAAAATCCACACAGTTCTCTAACAAGTAAATTAGCTTTTCTTCACCTCAGACACCCCTCTTCTGCTTTTCTGCATAGTTTTATGCAGCTAAAACCATTTCTCCTGCCTGGCAGAGAACAGGCATGGGAAAAATAAGTCACCTGTTCTGAACTTTATCTGAGACCATTGGGCTCTTTTTTTGGTCAAAAATCTGTTCTTTGCTTAAATTTAAGAGAAATTTTAAGTTGACTGAAATGGTGTGAAATCTCACTGTTTTAAAATATTATGAAACTAGGAAACAAACATTTTCCAAAGCACCAATGGTTCTTAGTCACAATATAAAAGAGAAAAGAGAAAATTAAAGGTAAATAATACCTTTTTCCATCCAAGTGCAAGTTTCCGGTGAAGTCATAGAGGTGGCGATTGGGCCCTTCACATTCTATAGTTCCAGATAATTTCATCAATACTTCTCGTGTTTGCATTTCCGCTGTGTGACTCAAACCCTACCATGTGAAGCCAAAAAAGGAAATTAAGAACAATCTTCTGTGTTTAGGGATAATATCTGGCATTCCCATCATAACCAAAAGAGAATAATAAGTCATCTAAAATGCAATAATTTTGAGGAGCTAACAAATCAAACAATCAGCCCCCTGTAGGCTTTATCAGTAGCTTTTTTCCACAAGAACCTAATGCAAAAGTGGTGAAAGAATTGAATGAAGGAGAAAGTCAAGATTATACCACTGCACTGGAAACATACATAACAATGGATGTGCTAAAACACTTTACTGGAAGCATCACCTGTTAACACTAGGTATCCCTTTAATAGATTAACACTAGCTGGCACTCTGCTAACTCTTCTTTAAATAGAAAAGAAAATGTCTAAAGCAAATATCTATGAAAGAAAAGAAAGATATGTGGACAGAATTACTGAATTCAACTTTATGCAGCAAAAATGTTTGAAGTGTCAAAATGCTTAAAATTTTTACACAGTAAAGACTACCGTTCAGTTGACCTAGAATTCAAATATATGGTAAAAATAGCTTTATTAGGGACATGAAAATTTTGCGTCTAATAAGCCACTCTCAAGAATTAGAATCTCCACAATGTAAAGTGAAGCACACAGAGCCCGTCTGCAGTGTTTGTCCACTGTCGCTGGGGTTCTCAGCCTCCTGGGATGTCCCTGCCCTCAGCATCACAGGCAAAGGGCACAAGAAGATGCAAATGAAGGCAGATCCCTTTCTCACCTCCAGTGTCACGAAGCCCCATTATTCTAGCTCCCTTTATGAGTCCCCTCGTCATAAAAGGCATATGCTTCCCATAGATTCCATTCAAGTTAAGGTATGACCTTTTGTGGCTGAATATTTTTTCTCTAGGAAAAGACATTCAGGACCAGAAGTGCAATTGGGGCCTCCACAACAACACAGGCCATAAAAGGTGACTTTACCTGACGTATTTTAAGGTTGGTCTCTCCATCTAGATTAGCTGTTTCAACATAGCACATTGCCTGAGGTTCACTAAGGAGAGGGGAAAAAAGCCAAGTTTAGTAAGGTCCCCTCCACAAACTCACAGCTCATAAAATCTTTGTCAAGGGATAAGCCCTTCAAAATAAATTGTTATAAACAGCCACTTTAGTAACAATCATCAATGAGAGAGGAAGACACACCTTGGCATCTGCCCAGATGACCCACCCTTGTGGGTCCCCATAATGACTGCTGGCCTTAAATAACCAGAAGTGACTGAGGATGAATGGGGAGAGGGAATGTTACCTGAAACACGTGATGTCCTCCCTGCCAACACCCAACCACTGGGGTTGGGGCCTACTCCTGACCAAAAAGGCCTTCCTCAGCACAGCTGGCACAAATACACATTTTCCAAGAAAATCACAGCCAGAGGAGGTGCAGGAGCAAGGCACGGCCTTGGCAAGCCTTTGCTTCCCTGTGTTTTTTACACAAAAAGGCAACTTTTCAGTCAAAACACCTAATCTTAAGGATAGAAAACTCAGAGAGTAAAAATAAGCATAGCAAATACCTTACTGGGTTTAGGATAGTGAGCACAATTATCAGTTAGGAGAATGGACTCTGCAACCCACTAGCTAAGTGGAAATCCCCTCGGGCTACATTGACAGGTTCATGGCCATGGCAGGGTGTTTAATCTCTTTGTGTTCTGGTCTTCTCTCATGTAAAGGCAGGCTATGGAGGGTTATCCGGAAGATGAAATAGGTGACGTTCTCAGCAGGCCCTCGCACCAGTAAGGAGCATGCGGGGGGACACGGCGTCAGCTCCAACAAACAATTCCACATCAAAACCAGGTTTCCTGCAGGGCACAGTCAAGGCTCCTTTTGCTCAAACTACCAAAGGATCAATATTTTTAATATTTCTAAGAGTTTCTTTGTTATTGATCAATAAGGACAAACATGAATCTGGTCTCATTCCCGTCGATAGGACTGGGGTCCTAGTTTTAAGTCTTATTGTTGAGAAGACAATTTTAAGCTAAGCCCTAAAATCTAATGAGTGACAAGAAACATCATCTGCAATCACAGAAAATGCAAATGGCACAAGAATCTTGATTCCCAGAGGCATATAAAATTTAGGAAGTTCTAGTCTTCAAATCATATAATTTAAACTTGAATTCCACAACAGAAGTTTATTCTTACCCTCATTTTGGCTTTCTTTCCTTGCTGTATACTTTTATGCATTAAGCCAAGGGAAGAGTCAGGGGGTGGACTGTCCATCACACACCCCACTGAGTGATGACCTATCTCTCTAGAGTAAAACCACCTACAGCACATGACAAGGATGTACGGGCAGAAAGGGGACAAAATGACTGAAAAGCAAACATGTCTGCAGGTCACCTGTGCTGAGAAAGCACCCAAGGTTCTACTAAAGGGTGGCCTTGGGTTCTGCAGTGTGTACTGCCAGCTGGGACCATCAGGAAACTGGTTTTGAAGTCTCAGATATGCTGCATATGAACTTCCGGGAGGGAACAGACCACTCCACTGCTCTTTAATCAGAGCTCCTATAAAGGAGGGATGGGGGAGATCGCGTGGAGTCAACACAGATAAAAGGGAGTTCAGGAAAAGTACAAAGGAACAAATGGGAGAAAGAAACCCGGGGTCAAGTCAGGAGAAGGCAAATGACAAGCGAAGGGTGGGATGGATAGAGAAGGCTGGCGAAAGGGAAGAGGTGGCTCGAGATCTCTGTAGGCGCCACCTAATACCTTATTGTTCTTAACATAAGATTGCAAAAATTGTGCCCACTAGCACACCTGACCTGGAGGAGAGCAGGACCATGTCTGCCGGAAGATACTGCCCATTGACGACCTTCACAATGTCTCCCACTGCCACCTAGAGTGCCAGGACAAGGACAGAGAAGCAGGAAAGAAAAGAAAAAGGCGCTTACATATTTGGAAAAAAATTACTATATAACTAAGTCATGAATTTTAAGATAAAGAAGCCCAAATTATCCTCCTTGACAAGAACAAAAGGAAAATGCTTTCATACAAGCAACTGGTAATACTGCCTTTCTGCAACAATGCTTAATAAAAAAGAAAAAAAAAAAAAGGAAGGGAGAAAAGGGATGCGTGAGAACAAGTACAAAGATCTCATTTAATCACGATAGATATTTCCAGAGCTGTATGCAGGATAGCACAATGGTTACTTGGGCATCTCCAGGGCTCCCTGAACATCTGGGTCCCAGACCCTGCTGCACCCTGAACTAGCTGCCCAACCACACAAAGTTATGTAACCTCTGTGGGCCTCACTTTCCTCATCTGTTAAAATGAGGACAACATCACACACTTCACAGGGTTACTGTGGGATCAAATAAGTTAGCACACATCAATTTTTCTGTTTGATGAGTGAGGAAACTGAGGCTCAAAACAAAAAAACCTGATGGAAGTCAGTCAGTCCGTGAGTGTTAAAACCAGGATTAAAAACTGGGCACTCTGACCGGGAGGTCAGCTCTCTGGTTAAAAGGTAATACCTAATTTACTGATGATAAGTGCACCCAAGGGACCCCTGGAAATATGCTACATAACAGAAGATTTGTACAGCCTCAAGAAATTTCTAGGACAAGAGTTAGGGCCAAAGTCAGAGACTACCTTGGGAAACAGACTCCACTGCACAGAAGAACCTCAGCCATGGATATAAGCTCTAGTTTCCAAAAGAGCACCACGGCCAAGTGTCTATAAATCCTTTAAAGAAGATCGCACCAGGTTGGAAAGAATGTGGACTTTCAAATCAGGTATGCCAAGGCTCAAACCCTAGCTTCACGGACAGTTGCTAGCTCCGTGATCTTGGCAAGCTGCCTCATCTCTCAGAGCCTTGGCGTCCTCACTTCGCAAAGGAGAAAATAATCCCATCAGCTTTGTAAAGCTGACGCAGTGACTAAGGAAGTATATACAGTCTGACAATTAAGTTCATGAAGTTGCCACTGTGTGCTGATGTTGGCAGACCTGTGCAAGCGATTTGGTAATGTTTCCTAACCTTGGCGTATGAGCATCTCACAGTTGTGTCCATGTTGACCTGTGACAGTGTCATGCTGAGTGGTGTTCGTTTTTGTCGCTGCACGTTTTTGTGTGCTACCACGATAATGTCAGAGCTTGAATTAGAGCAATGAACAAACATTCATAAATTTGTTAAACTTGGCAGAGTGGAAGTGAAATCAGAGACATGTTAGTCCAAGTTTATAGGGATAATGCCATGAAGAAAACAGCAGTGGACAAATGGCTTAAACATTTTTCTGAGGGGAGAGAAAGTGCCACTGATGAAAATAGGTCAGGGAAGGTATAATGAGCAAGACTATGAGGACATTGCAAAAAATTCATCAAACTGTGTGTCAAAATCATCAGCATACTAAATAAACCAAATCAATAGAGAAATAGGAAAATTTTGGCCAACAACTCACGGCTCTTGTACCATGACAATGCACCAGCTCCCACTGCACTGTCTAGGAGGGAGTTTTTAGCCAGTAAACAAGTAACTGTATTGGAAAACCCTCCCTTCTCACCTGATCTGGCCCCTAATGACTTTTTTCTTTATCAAAGATAAAAGAAATACTGTAGGGAAGATATTTCAATGACATTCAGGACATCAAGAGTAATAAGATGACAATGCTGAGGCCCATTCCAGAAAAAGAGTAACAAAATTGCTTTGAAGGGTGGACTAAGTGCTGGCATCAGGGCACAGCTTCCCACGTGGAGCACTTGGAAGGTGACACTAGGATATTCAGCCATGGGGTGTGTAGAACTTACCCAGGATGAGTTCATGAACTTAACTGTCAGACCTTTGTATATAGCACTTGGCATGGAACAGGTGTGTGTATCAGTCCCTATCAGCATGAATGTAGCTGAATGGACACCATGAGTGTGAAATTCAAGGACACTGGAATTCCCTGATGAAGAGAGATCATTCCTAGTGTGGTACTAATTACAAAACTCAAAATGGACACTTCTGCTTTGTTTCCCATTGGACGCTTTTCTATCCTCCTAAAAATCAAGAAGTTTAAACGATATAATACTTGTGACAAACTTCTGGCTCCTATATGCTATCAGGGGCCCATACTTGACTTTCAGCTGGGAAAGGGGAGGGTTTCCTGCAAAGTGTCCTACCAGTGCTCCAAATGGCTTATCCAAGTGTATGGGGACGACACTCACAGCACAAATGCAGGGAGTGCTTATGGAAATGGAAAGTATTTCTGAAAGGAAAAATATTTTATGGAAATAGTTTAATTACACAGGAAAAAAATCAGAAGCAACTAGGGGGAAAACCCATTAGAAATGAAAAGTTATTCATGTTTTCAAATGAAAAAAAGCAGTGTTTTTTTTTTTTTTTTTTGAGACAGAGCCTCAAGCTGTCACCCTGGATAGAGTGCTGTAGCATCACAGCTCACAGCAACCTCCAATTCCTGAGCTCAAGCGAGTCTCCTGTCTCCGCCTCCCAAGTAGCTGGGACTACAGGCGCCCGCCACAATGCCCAGCCATTTTTTGGTTGCAGCCATCATTGTTGTTTGGCGGGCCTGGGCTGGATTTGAACCCGCCAGCCCAGGTGTACGTGGCTGGCACCTTAACCCGTTGAGCCACAGGTGCCAAGCCAAGTGTATTTTTTTTTAATTCAAGGAGGGAGGACAAAGGAAATTATGGCCTTCTCCCATCTTTCCTTTCTAAATAAAGAAATGTATCTCAGTAACCAAGTACTAAGAAATTTCTTGTACATGAGAAACCACTTGGGATTTTGTGTGAAATGGTTTCCTGTTTGCTGTTCTTATGTGCGACTGTCCCTTGCATGTGTGATACTGTCTAAAAGAATTAGACAGTGGGAAAGCAGCAACTCCAGTTCCTGGAACTCACTCTAACCTCAGAAGGTTCCTCGAGTCTCTTAATTTTGAAAATTCAGTAAAAAGATTCTTTTACAGTTGATCACAGCTGCTGAGATCCAGTCAAGAGCTGGATCTCCACATTCACCTATAACCCAGGGGATGCCTGGTTTGAGCCTCAGCATCTCAGAGTAGATGGTTATTGCTTTGGAGACCTTGATGACAAGCAGCTCCCCTTGCCTGACATTGCGGGCACCTGCAATGTTCCCATCCTCACACTGAATTACTCACAGCTCTGGAGTTCTGAATGGGTTACCTCCCAGTCAACCCTGGAGCATCTCTGGAGGGAAGTCTTCCCTGGCCTGAGCCAGTGGGTCTAGCTAGGTGGCCCAATGCACGGAAGCCCCTTCAGGGAGCTCAGCAGCTACACTATGTTATAGCTAGCTTCCTAGAGACCAAGGACATCAACTTCACCAGAGAACTTGCTAAAAATGCAGATTCCAGGCCCAATTCCAGATGCAGAGAAGCAGAGAGTCCAGCAGTGGGGGCCAGGCACCTGGGTTTTACCAGCACTCCAGTGCTAAAGTGTGAGACCCACTGCATAAGACCCCTTAAGGGCAGGGGCCAAACTTCATCCTTCCCATGCCTAGCCCAGCCTCCAATATGTGAAGAGATCCATTTAAGTACATAAACAAAACATAGTTTACATTGAAATAAAAAGGCAAATCGAAAAATACTATTACAGGTTTTTCATTGTTGCTTTTCTCACAAATGTGTATAGGAAACTGGAATGAACTCTTGGAGTCAGCAAGCCAGCAGCTCCAGCAGCTCCCAGATCCAGAAATCAGAGACCATCACTCCATCATCTGCTATTTCAAATAGGGTCAGACATACCCAATCCGAATCATCCTTCACTCTGGCCTCTATGGCCTTTTGTGTCTGCAGAGTGCCTGTAATATGGTAACTACAGCATTTATTTTTGTTTTTTGTTTTACTTTGCTTTCCTTTAGGGAAACCACTGTCCATTAAAATGGTGTTTTACAATAATGCCTTAACCTTTAGAAGTCCTGTATTGTAGCTTTTCATGAACTTTACCCTCATTTAGATGCGTGGGTTATTGGTCAAGAGGTTGGCAGTTCTTGACTTCACAAGGGGAGAAATGCTCCCAGTGCTAAAGGGATTCAAGGGTCCCCACAGCGCTGGGGATTTGCCTCTCTAATTCTCTAGGACTTCTCAAAAGTGAACAAGAAAAATTAACTTAGGTTAAGAGAACAAGATAAGACCAGGGAAAAATGTTTCCTGAATTAGATTTAGAAACCAGAACTTGAGATTTCAGAAGCATCAGTGAAAAGCAACTGCATTCACAGCTTGAACTGGACATATTAGGAACATTCTAGAAGAGATGGGACAGAGTAAATATGGATGAGTTCTGAGCAGACCTCATGGGAAAACCCCACATTGTAAGACTTACATAAAATGGAGGTGACCTATGCCTTAGCACAAATTTTATATTGTAATTAGTACCAGCAATTCATTACAAGTTTTCAAACCATTACTTCCTGGTATCTCTTTAAAATTAGTTTTTACCTCTTTCCACATGATGGTATGCCACATACCATTTCTTAACACTGGAAGAGAAAAAAATAACATATTGGTTAATACTGGTGATAAATTAGAATCACTTTCCTACCATCTAAAAGTCTCCCCTTTTAAAATCCCATTTATTGACTCTAATATACCATATTCTCAGACATAAAGGTATAATATCCCCATTCCCCCAAATGGAGCCCCAATCTATGTACCTCTGTAACATATATACATTCATGCATACACATAGATATTTCTGTATGTGTATATGTAAATTAAATCTCTTAATATTCAGCCCAGAAGAAAAAGTCTGTCATTAAACAGTTTTTTAAAAAGCAGAGCTTGTTTTAGTCAAAACAATAAAAAGAAGAAAAAGGAAAAGTAGAACGAGATTATAAACTAAGAATGTAAAGAATACTTGGGTTTTTTATGAACGTCAAAAATTATAACATTTTCTAAAATTATAAAATACACAAATTCTGTTCAAATCTTTTTTTTTTATTAAATCATAGCTGTGTACATTAATGCAATCATGGGGTAAAATGTGCTGGTTTTTATATACAATTTGAAATATTTTCATCAAACTGGTTAACATAGCCTTCACGGCATTCATTTTTTTAGTTATTACGTTAAGACATTTATATTCTATAGTTAGTAAATCTCACATGTATCCTTGTAAGATGATCCTGTTCAAATCTAAAGTATCAGCATGAGAATTTTGTTTATGTGTTATTTTACTATTCTGTTAAAGTGTTCTACAGATCATCTTCTCAAATGATATCAATATCATTAACTATTTATTTAAATGCCTTAAATATTGATCTTATTTGCCATGGAAATAGTGATTCAGTTTTACCATAGAAAAAGTGGTATTATTTGCCATGGAAATAGTGATTCAGAATCTTACCTATTGTTTTCTTTCTGTTAACTGCATTATCTGCCTTATGCCGCTTCTGTTACAGAAAGAAAAAAAAAGTTCTTACATTCAAAAGTTTCCAATAAATTATTAAAATGGCAAACAATGAGGTCAGGAACAAAAAGGGACAACGAAACTGACTGCCAACAACACTAATGCTGTAAAATTCAGTCTGAGAGTTTCATGACCTATCACCTCTCGCTAAATTTAGATGTAGTCTACTCTGATTTCAATTACTACATTTCAGTTCTAACAACTAAATGCATTAGAAGCTCTTTGAAGCATGAAACTTATCACTCCTTATTTTAGAGTAGACTAAAATGATTATTCAGTATGATCAACCCAATGACAAAAAGCTGGTTTCATTTTACAGATGAAATACCTTTGCTTTGATGTGCACAGACAGGCTTCATGTCCCTTATCCTAAAGCTTGGGACCAGAAGTGTTTCAGATTTCCGATTACTTCAGATTTTGGAATATTTGAATTTACATAATGAGGTATCTAGGAGATAGGACCCAAGTCTAAACAAAAAATGTATTCATTTATGTTTCATATATACCACCTACATGTAGGTAATTTTAAAGAGTACTTGTAATAATTATGGGCACCTATCACATGAGGTCAGGAATTTTCCACCTGTTGTGTCCTGTCAGGACTCAAAAAGTTTTGGATTGTAAAGCATTTCAGATTTCAAATCTTTGGATGACAATGTTCAACATGCATTACATTTATTTATTTACCTATTCCTAGGAATATGTATATTTGGCCTGACAATTAAGCTTGTGAGCTTACCACTATGTGCTTACATTGGCAGCACTTTATACAAACAATTCAGTGAGGTTTCATAATTTTGGTATATCAATGTCTCACAGCTGTGTTCATGTTGATGTGTGGTGATGTCTTGCTGAGTGGTATTCATTATTGCTGTTGCATACATTTTTTTTTTTTTTTTTTTTTTTTTTTGTAGAGACAGAGTCTCACTTTATCGCCCTGGGTAGAGTGCCGTGGCGTCACACTGCTCACAGCAACCTCCAGCTCTTGGGCTTAAGCGATTCTCTTGCCTCAGCCTCCCTAG
>CAUYON010025885.1:0-30989 GCA_963573935.1 Arctocebus calabarensis | reverse complement strand
CTTGGGCTTAAGCGATTCTCTTGCCTCAGCCTCCCTAGTAGCTGGGACTACAGGCGCCCGCCACAGCGCCCGGCTATTTTTTTGTTTTGCAGTTCGGCCGAGGCCGGGCTTGAACCCGCCACCTTCGGTATATGGAGCCGGCGCCCTGCTCGCTGAGCCACAGGAGCCGCCCTAAACTATATTTTAAACTAGCTATGTTAATTAGACTGATCTACCTTTTACTATTATTGCTCTAAGTTATTTATGATCCTACACAAACAGAACATGGGACAGGGAACACAACCCAGAAGCAGAATATCAAAGAAGACCCCAATTCAGGCCCCATACACAAATCACAGGAGTGGCAATTAACACTCTGGAAGCTTTGTGCTCAGACAGACTGATGCTTTGGACCATACCAAGGCCACAGAAGAAAGGACATATTTTTCTCCTTATCTAGACCAGAGCATCTCTTACTTTCTTTAACAAGGTTCAAACATTCTACACTTCCTAACTCTGCAAAAAGTACTCACTGTCCCTGAGAGGGCAGCCCTGCCCAGCGAGCCTTCCCTGCTCAGTAACCACACAGCAGAGTTGTGCTAGGGGAGAGATGAAGTTTCAGCAAGATAGCTTCTAGAGTCTTAAAGGGGTTGAAGGCCTTTGGCAGTGCATTTTGCAACCAGCTTTGGGTTTCTTCCATCCACTTCTCTCCTGTTTCTGTTCCCTTTTGCCAGTCATCTTCAATCATTTTCTTAATTCAGTTACTAATCTACTTACAACTAACAATTAAATATTAGTTTTAAGCTTGTTAAATCATCATTACTAGCAATGCAAACACATCAAGATACAACTCTTCCCTTAAGTACCCATACATATCCACATGTCATGATTATGATTAGTCACATACGAGAAAACATATTTATTAGCAAACACATATTGAACACTTCACTTCCAAGGCCCCATGTCAATGGTCACAGTGCCTACACAAACACACAGTGATTGGAAAAAATTAAGGAGTGTATTGGTTGAGTGCATTTGGGAAGATTTTATAAAATGGAAGATTAAAGGAAATACAAAAATATGTGCTAATAATTTCTGGCATGCAAGGAAACATTAGCAGAAAACGATAAAACAGCATTGATGAAATGAATGTTATGCTGGAAATAACATATTCATTCATCAAGTACTCACTGAGCAACTATTGCATACTAGATATATACTAAGTCCTAGCAACATGAGGCAGGTAGAAGACCGTCTACAACACCTTACGGGTAAGTGGAGAAGTAAGCATAAAAAAGATAATAACCATTCAACTTATTAAGGGGTACAAGAGTGGCATAAACAAACAGGTGAATAAAAGCACCACAGAATTGGTTAATTTTTTTGCTAATACATTAAGATAGTTGACATGCTACATTTACCCTCTGAAAATGTTAGGAAAAAACAGGCCTATTTTACCAAAGAGGAAACCAGGCACAGAGAGAAAAGGGTTGTGTGCCCAAAGGTAGTAGTTGAAAGAATGGGAGTAGAAAGATCCCTCACACCCAGAGTAGCACCTTCTCACATGCAGTTGAGAACCTTTATTAGAGATACAGTCATGCGCTGCATAATGATGTTGCAGTCAACAGACCGCATATATGACAGTGGTTCCGTAAGAGTATAATACCACATTCTCACTGCTCCTTGTCTATGTTTGGAAGTGTTTAGACACACAAATCCCTACCCTTGTGTTACAACTGCCTACAGTATTCAGTTTAGTCACATGCTGTACAAGTTTACAGTCTAGAAGCAGCAGAGGTCATACCATAAATCCTAGGTGTGTACTAGGCTATGCCACCTTGGTTTATGCAAATTCTCTGTTATGCTCACCTCACAATACATTGCTGAGAACATATCCCTGGGGTTATACAAAGACATGTGATCTTTTCTGGCACAGTTCTTTCCTGGGAAGTAGTGGCACCCACCATTCCTGAATTTCTTAGGTTGAAATGAACAGTTGTAAGCATGCCCAAGTGCTTGCCAAAAATCAAACAAAAATGCAGGCAGTTTGAAATAAATATTTGTATTGCAAAATGTGACGAGTTTTTTTTTTTTTATGTCAGGTATTTTACATTATAGCCACCTCAAACAAAGTGACAATTGCTGATGTTTACTGAAAAAAAAAAAACAGAATAACAAGAATGAAAGAAAGAAACAAACAAACAGCTGCTATATTTTCTGTAAAATTATGGCCTAGAGGTTTGCACCACTTCTTTTGTGTTGAGTGTATTGCTAGGCTACTAGGAACTATCTTTTTAAGGAGTTAGCTTGGCTCCCTTATTTATTTGTAAATAATGAAAACTTAAAAACCAATATCTAGTTGCTGTTCAGTCTGAATCCCTTTCACTTTGACTGAGATATAGTGGGGAAAAGGGTGTTTTCTAGAAATTAGATGGGACTTTTAAAAATGTTCATTTACCTCAACCCCCAAATTCCTCTTCTTAGATGTTATCAAAGAAAAGTTACTCAAAAAGAGAAAAAGATTCTTTTTTATTTTTTCAATTTTTGGCCTGGGCTGGGTTTGAACCCACCACCTCCAGCATATGGGGCCAGCGCCCTACTCCTTTGAGCCACAGGCACCACCCAGAAAAAGATTCTTAAACACAACAGTTTTAAGAGAACCAGTTATACTAGTAAAAATCATATAACAACTTTAAATATCAAACAGTGGAGAAAGTCTAGGTAAATTAGATCAATTTGGAACATTATTAAAGCTATTAAAAATACTAACTAATAGCTATATAGTTGTATAAATTATTTATTATGATGTGTGTTTTCATTCCTAATATTACAACTGATGAGTAAAACTAAAACTCTTATAAGACAATTTGGCTATATACTCTGAAAGTCATCTAGAAGTGGAAATATAGTAAACATATTTTTAAATACTTGCTAAGTACTCAAGAGTGTAAAGAAAATCTCAAAGGTTTAAAACAAAACCAGAAAGAAAAAAAATAAATCATAGGTGATTTTACACTGAGTGCCTTTGTGAGTTTTGGTCATGGAAGATAGAGCTGCTAGCTTCTATGTAGTATAAATTTTTTTGAAATCACTAGTATGTAGAAACCAAGATGTGGGGTCTCAATATTGAAAGAATTTTAAATTAATTTGCCTACATAAAACCAGGAACTTCAAAGGACTACAACTTCAGTGAACAACTAGAACTGAAAAAAAACTTCCCATTGGCAAAAGGACACTATAAGTTTATTATGCACCATGTCCTGGGCTCAAGAAAAGGAACAAAGAAACCTCACCTGAAAATTCATGAGTCTGTCTTCATTTGCCTTTGAAGTTTGATTTTTAGACCTACTACTTGCTTTGGGAATTATTAAGGTGTAAAATGCACATACACAAATGGTCTTGGTATCTTTCGCTTCTGGACATGAAGGAGTTACCACAGCTAGACTTTCTTCCCTCCATGAATAATTAGAAAACTGCACAAATGTGTATATGAATCGTGCCCTATGATTGCACCAATGTACAGAATTATGATTCAATAAAATTATAAAAAAAAAAAAGAAAGAAAACTGCACAAAATATCTGCAACAATTCTTTTCAAAGTGAAACAAAAGACATTGTGGGACTGTGATCCTTCAGACAAAGTCTACAATTCTGAAGTCAAATCCAGCAGATGAGGTGTACCCCATGATGGTCTTAAATTTCTGCCTGTGGGTACTCTCTAGACCAAGCATAGGGAGGTGAACACAAGTACAATATAGACTCAATGTTTTGAGAATACAGAAAAGAGAGTTTAGAAAGACTAAGGTCAATGAAACATTTTGGTCAGTGCACTAGAAAAAAGGAAGCTACACAGGGAAAGAGTTTAGAAAACTGGATAAGAGTACCTTGATTCTGTTGTTGAATGCTAAGCTATACAGAAGCAAGATGAAACTCCATGAGGCCAATCAGAAAAACACTCTGAGGGAACTACAAGCTGGTCGATTCTCAGAGTTCACACAACATTGAGAAATGTTTAAGTCCTGACCAATCATGATGGAAAATAAACACTGGACACAGAGAAAACTTAGTATCGACCTCATAAGAATCATACCTTATTCACTTTAATGGTTTGGCTAAATTATCAATAAGCAAAAGTTACCTTAGACTAATTCTAAAGAAACTTAAAAATATAATTCTTAATGGCAGATGAAAAAAGTACAGATACTCAACAGGAATAAATTTTCAACATCCAGCATCCAAGCAAGTACTGCTATATTTACAATGAAGTAGGAAATTTGACCCATATGCACAAGAAAAATCAGTCAACAGAAATAAAATTCAGGAATGATAGAAACAATAAAATGCCAGACAATACAGGTATGATAAATATTCTCAATTATTTAAACTAAAACATGAATGAGCATAGTGAGAAGAAAAATAGAAGGAATAGAATATTTAAATGAAAAGTTTACTAGAATCACTTTCACAGTCAGATTTTACAGAAAACTGTGAGCTTAAAGACAAAGAATAAAACTATCCAAACTACAGCAAAGAGAGAAACAAAATAAGGGAGGAAGGAAAGAAAAAAAACAGACACAACGACTTATAGGCAATAAAAAGTCAATTATGTATAATTGACTCAGAACGAGGAGGCCAAAAATATACCTTGAAGTAATACAACTGAAAATTTGTCAAAATTAATGAAAATGATACAACGACAAATATAGCAAGTTTAACAAACTCTAAGTAGAATAAACATAAAGTAAACCACACTAAAACATATCGTAATTAAATTGCTAAAAGCAACAATGAAACCTTAACAACAGCCCAAAAGATACAAATCGCTTAGATTAAAATATGAATAAGAATTATTAAATTATTCACAAAAAATCATGAGTATTGAAAAACTTGGAAAGACCAACTAAAGCTATAAGTAAATTTAAGAAGATCACAAGGTAAATATATAAAAGAAATTATATTTTTATATAATATTAATAAAAAGACTAAAAATGAAATTTAAAATACCACTTACAATCATTAAAAAACCTATTAAACAAAGTATGTTTATCTATAAAACTCTGCTAAGAGAAATGAAAGAAACTTAAATAATTAAATGTATAGTCAGCTTTGTGTATCAATTGGATTCCATATATGCAGATATAACCAACCATAGACAGAAAATATTTGGGGAAAAAGTGAAAAGAAAGACAATGATTAAAAATAATACAAATTTGAAAAATATAGTATAACATCTATTTATGTGGAATTTACATTTATTAAGTTTTATAATCTAGAGGTTATTTAAAGTATATAGGAGGTTATATATACATCATTTTACATCATCAATTTTGATGTTTGGTTCCTGAGGGATCCTGAAACCAATCCTCCAGACACACCAAGGTATAATTCATGGTTTGAAAAGTTCAATGTTGTTAATATATAAATTATGTTAAAATTTATACAGGTAGTCTTTATTGTTGAAATTAAAAAGATGACTCTAAGCATTTCATGGAAATGAAAAGACCTGCAGCCAAAGAAATGTTGAAAAAAAAAGAAGAACAAAGTTGAAGAATGTGAATTACCTAACATCAAAACTTACTATGAAATCTGTAGAATCAACATAATGTAGTATGAATATACATATATAGGCATACATATCAGTAAAACAGAATAGAGACACCAGACACCATAAATTGACAAACACACATATTATCAATTGTTTTTTGACACAGTAGCCAAGTTAATTCAACAGGGAAAAGATAGTCTTTTCAACAAATAGTGCTAGAATAACTGGCTTCTATATGAGAAAAGAAATGAACCTTAAAAAATGAACTTGAAAAAAATGACCCAGAACTCTCAATGTTAAAGCTAAAGCTATAGAAGTTCTGGAAGAAAACATTCTTATGTGTTCAAAATGTTAAAACTAAAAAAAAAAAAAAAGTGAAAACAATTGATTAAGAATTAGATTTAGCACAAGTGTCAGAAATACATAATAAGAACTTCAGATGCTAGAACTATCAGACAAAGCTCTTAAAATATGAATAATGAAAATATGAAAAAGGAAGTAGAAATATGAATAAAAGGATAAGACTCTACCAAAGCTAACCAGGGAGACTTAAAAAGAACCAATTAAAACCTCTGGAATAAAAAATATAATTGATGCACCGTAGGTGTGTTCCCACTACCTCTGTGATTGCACCAATGTACATAATTATGATTCAATAAAATTATTAAAAAAAATAAAATAAAACAAAATAAAAAAATATAATTGATGATTTAAAAAATTAATTGATGTGTTAAACAATAGAATAGACACAGAAAATGGAGGAAGTCATGAAGTGGAATAAAGGCTAAAAGAAATCAAAGAGAGACAGAGAAAGAGGAGAGAGAAAATGAGGAGGAGGAGACCAACCAAAGACATTATTCTGATATCTAAGATTTACTAGAATACAATTCAGAGATTTAAGTTCAGACCACAGAGCAAAACTGCAGCAGAATAGGCAAACAAAAACCTTAGAAAAACATACAGAAAAACATAATTATTTGTAAGGAAATATAAACAAACTAACAGACTTATTGCAAAAATAGAAAACAAGAAAATGGTTCTGGAGAAAAATAACCGTGAAAAATAACTTCCAATTTTTAACCTTAAGGTATATATCCAAATAAAGTACTATTTAAGGGTGAGAACAAACTAAAAACATTTTCAGACAAGGCTGGGAGTGGTGGCTTATGCCTGTAAGCCTAGCATTCTGGGAGGCCAATGTGGGTGGATTACCTGAGCTCATGGGTTCGAAACCAACCTAAGCAACAGCAAGATCCCATCTCTAACAATAGCCAAGCTTTGTGGCAGGTACCTGTAGTACTAGCTACTTGGGAGGCTGAGGTAAGAGAATGACTTCAGTTCAAGAGTTTGAGGTTGCTGTGAACTATGACAGCACGACACTCTACCGAGAATGACAAAGTGAGACTCCATCTAAAAAAAAAAAATTTCAGACAAAGACTAAAAGAACTTAATTAGTAAGAACACCCTGCTAAAATAATTAAAAGAAGTAAGCCAGTTTAGAAAAACTGAGATAAAAGAAGATGCTCTAAAAAATATCATGAAAACATTTGGGGAAAATCTAAGACAGGATTGAGTATATGAGAAGAAAATGATACCATTTAATTTAGGGTCAAGAAGTTCAAAACAACTGGATAACAACTAGTAAGACAGATCAAAGTCTGATCAAAGTTAAAGAATTCTAAGTTCCCCATGGGAGGTAAAGCTATGAGTAACTTCATCTTTGTTAAGCAAGCATGGCAAATATTTTTTAAAAATCAATAAAAAATAAAATACATTGAATAACTTCCAAATCTGTAGAAAATAAAAAAGAAATAGAAGATGTTTAGCTAGAAAGTACTGAATGAGATGGCAAAATGAATCAAAGTAAGACATGAATAAATTAAGCTTGACCACGGAGATAGAGAGTGGCATTTGGGGTTAAAATTACTTAAACGAACTAGAAGTCATTTTTAACATTAAGAACACAAAATGGTTAAAAGTAAAAGGATAGAAAAAGACTACCAGACAAATTCTAACAACAACAACAAATGATATAACAAGATCAACTTTACATGAAAAAAGCACATTAAAGCAAAATTATTATTAGAAATAAGAGTCTCACAACTTTCATAAAAGCTACATTCCAACAGAAAATCTAAAATTTTCATTTAACTAAGGATATACCTTCATAATAAGTATAAACAAATTTGCAGAATTACAAAACCACAATCTTGATGGTAAATGAACATTGCTTTCTGATTAATTGCAAGATCAAACACATGAACATAAGAACATAAAAAGATTCAAATAATTTATTTAGTAAGCTTGATGAAATGGACATACAGAAAACTCAGAGTCCAAATTAGAAAATAGTATTTCTCTTTAAACACACAGAGATATTTACAAAATTACCCGGACACTATGCATGAAACAAATCTTGATAAATTCTAAAAGATTGGCATCATAGCAACCTACTTAACTAGAATAATTCAATTAGTATTCAATAATAAAAGGATAACTTTTTAAAATCCCATAGCTTCAGAAATATTTAAAAACTCACTAAATAGGTCAAAAAAGAAAGAACAGAAATTGAAAATATTTCACACAAAAATAATGAAAATGCTTCATATCAAGCTATAAACCTTAGTAGAAGAAAAATTAAAACCTGAAATTTATAAAGAAAGACATAAGTAATAAGCTAACAAAAAAACTGAGTGCAATAGTAGGAAACAAAGCTGTTAGAAACTGAGGAATTAGAGAAAAAGTTATTAGTTGGTTTTTTGAAAAGATTTATAAGCCAGCCATACTCTTAGTCAAATTGATCAAGAAAGATATTACAGAGGTTAAACAGATATCCAGAAAACTATGTATAACTTTAGATCAATAATTTTGAAAGCTTTAGATTATCCAATCAATGTCTTAAAAACACAATTTATCAAATACAATTCAAGAAAAAAATAGACAAACGAAATGATTACTAAAGAGCCCAAACCGTGATACACAATAAAAGATCATAACTATTTAAAAAATGGAATTAACAGTAAAAAAAAAAAAAAAACTATCTCTCTTTCCCTCCACCCCAACCCCTTCCACACATACCAAGGCAATCTTTCAGCTAAGTTCTGCTATATGTTCAAGAACAAATATTATCACGTTAAACTGTTTTAGAACAAGAAAGAACACTTCCAATTTATATTCAAAACTAATATAACCTTGAAAGGCAAAACCAGGAAAGCACAGTAAGAAACAAAAACTATCAGCCATCTGTCTCACTAGTGACCATAGATGGATAATCTGAAATAAAGTAACAAAAATTGTTAGTTTAGAACAGGGATCACTAAACTACAGCCTTCAGGCCAAATCTGGGCAGTGGAGCCTGCCGTTGAATGACTCATAGGTTAAGAATGATATTTATGTTTTTAAAGGGTTGTTTAGAGAAAGAAGCGGCAGGCATGGAGATGAAGTGATACCTGCAAAATCTAAAATGTTTATTATCTAGACCTTTCAGAATAAGCAGATTGGTTCCTGATTTAGAGGAAAATTGTAAAGTTAATCAAATGTGTCTGATGTCCTTATCTTAGATGCAGAAGCAAGCACACAGATAGAATGGTCAGACCTTGGGATGATGTTTCTACAAGCCACGAACACCAGAAACTGCCAGCAGACCGCCAGAAACCAGGGTAGAAGCATGGAACAGATGCTTCCTTACAGCCCTGGAAAGCAATCATTCCTACCATCTCAGAGCCTTAGCTTAGCCTCCAGAACTGAGACAATACATTTTCCCTCTTTAAATCATTCACCTTGTCATACTTTGTTACAGAGGCCCTAGCAAACTTACACATATTTTTTTAAATGATAAATGCAGCAATGTACTTGAGAATAGAGGAGCTTCCTAGGTAAAAAATGGACAGAGGAAATCTTCCTCAGAATGTCTTGTTTAAGTTGACATTGGAAGAACAAGAAGAATTCAGACATACCAAGAGTTTGGGACACAGCATCCTGGTAAAAGGGAACAAGGTAGCCAATCAATTCAGTTAGGAAAAGTTTATATAAAACTGATTTTAAAAGGAAAATTTATTGGGATTGGGGGAGTGTGATGATAAGAGTACAGGTTCTTGCACCTTTGGAAGAATAAACAATTACCAAAATTAGAATACCCAAATTTGGTATTAGGAAAAATAGTCAAATTTGCCCTCAGATGTTTGGGGGATCACCAGTGCTATGCTTATGGTACAGGATCCCCTGACAACTCTCAAAGACAACTTAACATGCTAAAGGTATTGACTTCATAAAAAATATAGTGAAGAAATTATAATTTCCAACAACATCAGAATAACAAAAATCACAGATTCATTAAAGAAGCTACAAAACCCAATCTTCCCTCCAAAGTATTCTTATACCCCAATCTTCTCTCCAAAGTATTCTGTATACCATCTCTGAAAAGTATCTTAACTGTCTATTTGAATATTCCTGTCTGCGCCACCATCTCAAAGTGTAGCCCACTCTGTCTCTTACCTCTAACTTAAAAAGTACATTTCAATTAAGGTAATCTAAGCAAATGGTACAAAATTCAAAAGACAAAAAATAATTTACAGTGAAAATTAAGTCTCTTTCTTTCTCTGTCCCTTTTTAAATACCATCCCTTACCAGAGGAAACCACCACTACCAGCAAAGTCCATGCATTTATAAACATACATAAAAATTTTATTTTTGCAACACAATAAGATCAACTATGTACATACTTCTGTCTCCCCTTTTTTCTCTCCCCCTAGGAATTGTCATGTTGGTGTCTACAAAACAGCTGATTCTATTCTAACATCTGCTTGTATAGTTCTTTACCATAGATCTATTTTTTTGCTAGAGTCTCACTTTACTGGATTGATCTGAGCATCTCTGTAGTTGTTTCCCTATTTGTCTTTTATTTTCCTTGAAAATGGAGCTGATACTACTTGTACTGCACTGAATGCCTGCATGTTGCAAGGAAAATTTCCCTGCAGTAACTAAAGGGTGACGGACTGCTCTGTTGCCATAAACATCTGCAAAAGAGGGTGAATTCTAGAAAGCAGTAGAGCATATCAGTTAAGCATAAAGATTGCCCAGGTTTTAATTTACACTCCACCAGTTACAGCAACATAGCCTTGAACAAGTTACTTAAACCCACTGTTTCTCTTCAATTTCCTCAACTGCAAAATGGGAATTAAAATAGTACCTGTGCTTTCTCTTGGGCGGTGCCTGTGGCTCATCAAGTAGGGCGCTGGCCCCATATACCAAAGGTGGCGGGTTCAAACCGGCCCTGGCCAAACTGCAACAAGAAAACAGCCAGGCATTGTGGTGGGCACCTATAGTCCCAGCTACTTGGGAGGCTGAGGCAAGAGACTCGCCTAAGCTCAGGAGTTGGAGGTTGCTGTGAGCTGTGTGATGCCAGGGCACTCCACCGAGGGCAACAAAGTGAGACTCTCTCTCTACACACACAAAAAATAATAAAATAAAATAAAGTAAAATAAAATATTACCAGTGTCAATTGTGGTGTTAGGTGGGTACAATGGCACATTAGTCAAATGCCTAGCACATAGTAAGAGTTTAATCATTGCTAGTCATTTTTGCTGTTACTAACGTTGAAATCATCTCAATGCATCATCTTCCTTAGAGGTTAGAGATCATCCTCCGAAGTCCTCTTAGCCAACACTCTGAGAGAAAGATAATCATCAGTGAAAAGAGACCTTCACTCTTGGCTTGTGCTTCTGTCTTCTGTATTCCCTCTGTTCTAAGAGATAATTGCATGCATATGTGTTTGTGTGTATGTGTGTGTGTGGGGGGGTGTATGTTTGTGCTTGTTAGGGAAAAATGACATTGTCTGGTTAACCTCCAAAACTCTGCCTGGTAACTTGTTTTCAGATCCTATCCTAATAAGCTGTTAACCTTGGTCTGTGTTAGGAAACACAATGGGGAATTTGAATTTCATCTGTGTCAAAAGAATGTAATTTGACTTGCAATTGTCTTTACCTAGAATCCCCTGCTGAATGTTAATTTTATGTATCAACTTGATTGGGGTACAGGATGCCCAGATATATAGTTAAACATTGTCTCTGGGTATGTCTGGAGGGTGTTTCTAAAAGACACTACCATTTAAACTGGTGTACTGAGTAAAGCAGAGTGCTACGGTCAGTGTGAATGGGCCTAATCCTATCTCTTGAGGACCAAAATGGAACCAAAGAGTAAAGGAAGGGAGAATCCACTCTATTTGCCTTGAGCTAGGATGTTGGTCTTTTCCTGTCTTCATGCTAGAATGTACATCATTGATTATCTTGGTTCTCAGGCCTTCGGGCTTGGACTGAAACTACATCACTGGCTTTCCTGGGTTTCTTGGAGACAACAGATCAAGGAACCTCTCAGCTTCCATAATTTTGTGAGCCAATTCCTCATAATAAATGTATATAGGTATATTTACTCATATATATTTTATATATAAACACACACACATATACATACACATATATATATCTTATTGGTTCTGTTTCTCTGGAGAACCCTGACTAATAATACTCTCCCCATCCCAAATCTGGAGCCATCTGCTTGTGCACACAGCTGCCAAATACAGATGAGATAACAAGAGCCTCTGGGGTACTCAGGGCCACTGCCTATACTGTGTAAATGTTTCTAAATGCCTTACATTTCACTGTATGTGGGGCTCTGGCAGGCATAGAAACAGGTTTCTGCCTTTGCAGAATGTGGGTTACCCCCAGTGGCCCTTCTAGGTTGGTGTGACCCATTTAATGTAGTAACCTGGAAATGTCTACATGTACATGCCAAACCTAGAATCAACAGCATCCCATGGAGCTCTAGTTCAATTTCTAAATTGAGCAGACAGCTTAAAACGTTGGTGATGATCTAAGTAGCTTCTTTAAGATACACTTAATTCAGATTTAACAAGACAAGATGTTGTTAAATACCAGCGATTGTTTAATATGGGTACATGAAGGAGCTGCCGTAGAGGAGACACACATTACTATTAATTACTGCTAAGTTATTTTAATCACCAACATTTAAATTGCAATATTTCTTATCCCATTCTGCAGGATCCTAGACACAATATATAAGCAATGATACATAGTCTTTAATGACCTTCATTTTCTGAAGAAGAATTAAAACTAATGTGTATAGTATGTGCACACGTACAATGTGCCAACCACTATTCTAAGCACTTTTCAAATAATACAATTAACCCTCACAATAACACCATCCACATTCCTATTTTCTTTCTATTTCATATCAGGAAACTGAGTCACAGGGTAGACATGTGCTCCAGGGTCAAACAAGTAGGAAGTGATGGAATCAAAATTGGAACTCTAGCTGTCTGAATCTGGAGCCTATAAGTTTAACTGCCAACCACACTCTCTCCAAGATGAATGCAGACCTTTAAATCACTTGTCTTCAAACTCTAGCTCAGTCTAACACTAAAAGGACTAGGAACTTTGGATCCAGATGAACCTGGGTTAGAATTCTGACTCATCAGTTATATGATTTTGGGCTCCTAAGCCTATTTCCTCACCTGAAAAATGACCGTATTAACTCACGCTCACATGGTCAGACAATGCATATAGTGTGATTTGCACAGGGACTGATACATAGCATAAACTAAGTTCATTTATTAGACAGATATTAATATAGCACTTTTCCTGGACTGCCCTGAGGTAGATTTAGGGGACAAAATAATGAGCAAAAATGGTACAACAGAGTTCAGGTGCTTATCACACACACGCAAAAGAATATGCAGTCAAGACTGGACAATGCTGAGAGGGCAAGGTACATGCTACTGAGGGGACTTTGACCATCAGTGCAAGGGTTCCCTGAGAAGTGATCAGGACACAGTGACACTCATCCCACGTAGAAGAAGCTATTTGGCTAAACAGATCTGCGCATCTCTATGCGTACGCTTGCATGTGGGATATTTAACTTGTTTTCAGTTTAGTTTTGTTTTGTTTAATGTAAATTTAAGCTTTTGAACGTGGAAGGCCATGGGGCACAGTTGACCAGGTCAGAACCTGGCATGAGAAATTCGATCCCTGCCTTTTCTGTGAATCCTGAGGATTTTATTTTATTGTTTCAGGTTAATTGAAGGTACAAGAAAATGGGTTATATTCTTTGCATTTGCTAAGTAAAGCCCCTCTTGTAATTCTGTCCCACCCCCAAAAGGTGTGCCTTACACACTAACATTATGCCCATTAAGTTGGAGCACACCCTTGTCACATCCTCTCCCCTCTCCCCACTTCTAATTCTGAGGATTTTTGAAAAATACCTCAACATTGGGCGGCACCTGTGGCTCAGTGAGTAGGGCACTGGCCCCATATACTGAGTGTGGTGGTTTCAAACCCAGTCCCAGCCAAACTGCAACAAAAAGTAGCCGGGTATGTGATGGATGTCTATAGTCCCAGCTACTCAGGAGGCTGAGGCAAGAGAATCACCTAAGCCCAAGAGCTGGAGGTTGCTGTGAGCTATGATGCTACAGCACTCTACCAAGGGTGACAAAGTGAGACTCTATCTCTTTAAAAAAAAAAAATCTCAGCATTGACCTCCTCTAGCACAGTCTCTAACATAGACGAGGTACTCAATAAATATTAGTTAAATGAATAGATAAAAAAATGTAAAGCCTAAGGCAAAACTTCCAGGATTTGCATCACAAGTCACATTATCTAGAGTCTTTTCTGTCTGTAACATTTAAGCAGAACTCATTTAAATCTGGGCTACAAGCTATATAACTTTGAACAAGCCACTGCTTCCTATGCCTCATTTTATTCCTCTGAAAATTGAGTTACAATGAGAATTAAATCAGATAATATGCAAAACACTAAGCATGGTTCCTGACACATGGTAGCCCTCATGGCAACGTTAACTGAGACTGTGGTCAATGGCAGTGATGGTGTGGTTCTTCAAATGGTTGGTCATAGCATCCTCCTTCAAAATAAAAGAAAAAAGTCAAGGTTTTGGAGATGAAAAGGTATAGCTAGTCAAAACCAGATCGGCTAGTTCCAAAGCCAGCATGCCAAGCACGCCAGCAGAAGCCTTTTGAACAGATCATACCATAGAGAAAGCACCAGAGCAAGAGGCTGCTCAGGGCGTGCACACAGCAGAGTGAGGTCAGCTGGAAATAACTCCTTCCTTCTGAGCAAGCAGCTGACAGCCTTATGTTGTCCCCCAATTATTTCCCCTCCTGCCATTTTCTGGAATGGGGATGGGGGAGATGGGGGATGCAGGATTGTGGAAATAGAGAGAAACTGATTCCTCTCCCTTGAGCTCAGTAAAAGAAAGATGAGAAAGAGAAGCCAGACAGAAGCCTTCCCTTCCCTCTGAGGCTCTGAATCCTGCCACAGTGACTGCAAGTCTGAGGCCAAGCTGCCCCCTAACGTACACTCTCCACACACAGGAGGCCACAGCTGTGGGAGCAGACACACTGTAGCCATTAGTGGCTTGAGGCAGGAAGAAAGGGGAAAAACTACAATATGCAGGCAGCAGCAGGGCCTCCATGTGTACTTGCAGTGTCCCCTGCCTGGTATTTAGACTCATCTAGGTCAAGATTTCTGCAGTAATATTGACTTTTTGTTAGGGTTGGGGCGGAGTATTCTGTGTATTATTATAGGATGTTTAGCAATATCTCTGGCCTTGTCCCATTTATATATCAGTAGGGTTTCCAGGATCATAACAAACAAATGTATCTCTAGACATTACTGAATGTCCTGTGGAGGACAAAGTTGTTTCCATTTGAGAACCACTGTTAGAGGATAACTTGAAAACACGCCAAGGCTGTGGGTTAGGCGCATTACTAGCTTCTCCTCAGTGGATGCCAGGCCATAAGCTTTGTAAATCGGCCTCAATCAGCAACACTTGGTCTATCTGTTTGCCTAGTAGGGAAGGGAAAAGCTGTTGCCAAAACCTGTTTCATGTTTAACCACCATTTCTACAGACATAGTTGGAAGACTGTGGCAGATGGGTGGGAGCTCTAGCAAGCTGGATTTATTTCAACCATTATGCTTGTGAATGAATGTTTCTTGGGAAGATCTTCACCAGGCATTATGCTAGACAAGGTGAAAGGTGCTATATGAAGAAGGTATTATTCCCAGCTCCAAAGCTTCCACTCTGTTTGGAAGAACCATATGAGAAGGACCATATTTACATCTTCTAAGTTCAAAACCTGAACTTGGAATCCAGATTTCGACTGTCTCATTAACTGAGGCTGTCTTTGCCAGGGGACAAAGTGGGTGGTTGAGCTCTTCCTGTACATTAATTCACATTCTGTCTTTATTGTCTGGATCCCTGGTTTTGAGGGTAATGGGTTCAGGAGAACAAAATAGTCTATCATTCAACACCTAGTTTTACTGAGCACTACTGTTCAGGACTGTGCTATTCTGAATATGAGATAGTAGCAAAAACATATTCAATCCATTCCTTCACAAAGTTGACCATGGAAGATAGACATTTTGGTAGAAAAAGCACAAAGTAAACATGTAATTGCTATTCTTAGTAAGAATGACAAAGGAAAAGATCAGGCATTTCCCTGTTGCTTGGCTTGGCTGCAGACCGAGTCAGAGGGTAAAGGGTGCTACAAGCAGATGCTAAAGCAGCTGTTAATCTGAAGGATTTTATGAGATACATGCATAACAGAGACCCTGGAAGGATAAAGACAAAGTGAAATGATGAGTTGCAGGGAGGGGCAGTATCTGCATTTGTGTAGGGAGGGTAGCAACACGTCAGCTCCCAATAAGTTTAGTGTCTTTTGAAGTTCCATGAGCAGATAATCAATATTTATAAAGAAGACACTGGCAGCTGGCATGATGGTCAAATACATCACCAGTGGATTCCTGGACCACTGAAAACAAGGAAGAGGCTAGAATTCTGTGAAACTTCCCCCAAGAACTCCCGGAAATAACCATAAGAGATTCTGATTGCTGACCAAGGTTGTACAGCACAGAAATGAGATCAAGACCCAACAAATTCTGCTTTCCCAGCCTACTGAGTAAGAAGCACAGAAAAGAAAAAAAAAGCAAAAGACCTACTTGTGAGTCCTCTGTAGGCCTCCAGATAAAAAGGAAGTTTCAAATCCTCCTGGAAGATACAGGCCCTTGCCTGAGCCTTGAAGTATGAATGTTTTAAATTTGTTTCTTAAGCTGATGTCATCATTCCCAAATACGATAGCTAGTAATTCCTTTCTGGAATTACTGAAAGACTGAGAAAATACTGAGAATCAAAGGGGCCTGGCCTATCTCAGCTGAGTCCAGTGGAGGAAGAAAGGAAACTGAGTCAACTATCAGTGGAGATTATTAAGCAAGATCCAAGATTCGTCTCTGGCAAGAAAATACTGCCTATAATTTATCAGTCTACAAATATTTATTCAACATTTTCTTTGTGCAAAACCTCATAGCAAGAACTCTAGATTATAACATTAACAATGGCTAACATTAATGCATCAAATTTCTCCACTATCTCATTTTAGCTTCATGACTAAGGACAGGTGTGGTGTCTTACCTTCTCTGCTTTTCAATGTTCTTATCTATAAAATAGCACTAATAATAACACTAAATGTAGAATTCTTAGCACATATTAAATGCTATTATGTTGCTATTATTATTTTTGTCATTATAATTTTTGTTAACATCTTCATTATTATAATAGGCTATATTGTATTATAGGATTTTATTTAATCCTTATAAGATTGGCACTTTTTATTATTTTCATTTTATAGGTGAAGGAACTGAGACCTAGAGAGATTAAGAAACTAATGACTAATGAAGTAGTCACTTAGCTACTCAGGTACAGAGCCAGAATTTAAACCCGAGGTATCAGACCCCAAGTTCAAACTTTCACAACTACCCTGAAATTATATGATTATATGAAATGACATATATGAAGTACCAATCAAGAGTATGATGCTAAATTAATGATTGCTGCTGTCATCGTTTGCATCATTACCAATGATGCCCATTTTCCATCACACAATGTATAATGAATACAAATCCTTATTACAGTTGATAAGAAGTGAGGTTTAAATGCCTAATCAGGAAACTTTTCATCTTGAATGAATGAGAACTATGAGTGAACCCATAGACTGTAAAAAAAAAAAAAAAAATAGAAAGTTATTTACTCCAGGACTCCTAAAAATCTGAAGATTCTAAATCCAATCAGGCTGCATTAAAGCTGTTCACAGTCCAGAAACTTCTGGCTTCATCCCTATTTCCTCATTTAACCATTCCTTCTTCCGAGTTGTGTGTTTTTCCCCAACTGCCAGATAGCTAGCCTTCATGCATAGCTTAATGGGGACTGTAATTATGCTTCTGTATCCAGCCATCCATTGATTTTCAACCTCATACTGAAAGCAGTGTTGAGAATTAGAAAGAACATGCTCTCTCCCTCAAATAAGCACTTTTTAACAGCAATGTCAGCAAAGCAAACATCAGCATTAATTAACAGTGACTTGGGACCATGCAATGTTTTCCATTACATCTGAAGGAGGGCAGAGGGAAGAGGACATAGGATGGATGACACATGGCATCACCACGTGTCTGGGGAGAGGGGAGCTAAATTCAGAACTCAGAAGCACATTTCTGTTTGCTTAAAAATAGAAAGAAAATGATTTGAAATCTCAAGTGGTTAGTGGTGGATATGGTTAAACCAGATGAATGATCTCCTAGGGTGCCACTGGTCAGTGGGCAGTTATGTTGCTTGAGGACACTGCACGTGGCATGGGCATCTTAGCCTTAGGGAAAGATGCAGGGAAGTGTTCTGAACATAAGGAGTTTTTTCATTCATTTGATATACCTTTTATTTTTTTAATTAAATCATAGATGTGTACATTAATGCAATCATGGGGTACAATGTGCTGGTTTCATATAAAATCTGAAATGTTTTCATCAAACTGGTTAACATAGCCTTCATGGCATTTTCTTAGTTATTGTATTAAGACCTTTATATTCTGCATTCAGTAAGTTTCACTTGTACTCTTCTAAGATACACCATATGTACTGCTCCATTGATTACCCTCACTCCAACCATCCTCCACTCTCCCTTCCCCTCCCTTTCCCCATATTCTTGTACTATAATTGGATTATAGCCTTCATATGAAAGCTATAGATTAGTCTCATAGTAGGGCTGAGTACATTGGATACTTTTTCTTCCATTCTGAGATACTTTGCTAAGAAGGATATGTTCCAGCTCCAACCATATAAACATGAAAGAGGTAAAGTCTCCATCTTTCTTTAAGGTTACATAATATTCCATGGTGTACATATACCACAATTTATTAATCCATTCATGGGTTGATGGGCACTTGGGCTTCTTCCATGACTTAGCAATTATGAATTGGACTGCAATAAACATTCTGGTACAAATATCTTTGTTATAATGTGATTTTTGGTTTTCTGGATATATACCTAGCAGAGGAATTATAGGATAGAATGGCAGATCTATTTTTAGATCCCTAAGTGTTCTCCAAACATCTTTCCAAAAGGAACATATTAGTTTGCATTCCCATCAGCATTGTAAAAGTGTTCCCTTTTCTCTACATACACGCCAACATCTCTGGTTTGGGGATTTTGTGACTCTTAATCTTCCCTAGATTGGGACAGGGAAGGCTTCAGAGAAATCCTGTTTGTGTCTGTTTCTCCATTTTATTTCCTCTACAGATGTGTATCTCCTTTACAGAAGAGAGTTTTGCGGGGATACTTCTGTTTGCAGGCCCTCTGAACAGCCATCTCAAAATATGTCCAAAAAGTGTGTTATGGAGTGAAATATTCTGGTTTTCTTTAGCAACCACTATAAGTTATTTCTTTAGGAAAATCACCTGTGCCTGTTTGTATCTGCTGAGATGATGGTCTGGGTCTCACTGGTCTCTGGTCCTCATCCATTGATTTTTCAATGATCATAGTTGATTATACCCAATTATCACTCTCTTTCTCCTCTCAGCTAATTGTAGAGCCTTCTTTTGGGACACATGAAGATTTAACTGCCCCTCCAGGTTCCCTGCAATTCCATACTCTACCAATCCTCCACCACACTGCAGAGGAGTGAACATGCTACCACTTGCTTTCCTGACAAACACACCTGAAGAACTGTGCTCAGAGGTGGTTAAATACAGGGGCTTCCTCCGAGAGTCTCAGCAGGGTCTGTCTCTTTGGCTTATTTTCTTTGATTCTCCTCTTCCCCACTTGCCTTCTAAAGTTATATTCTCTTCAAATGTATTTGAAAACATAAATAAGGTGTAGATGAGAGGAGATATGTCAGTTCTATCCAATGGGGCATCTGTCTTATTCTTGGTCTGAAGCTTTTGAACTTTGCCATGGATTTGGAGTTTCTCTTCTCTGCTCCTACACTCCTGTAAGGAGATGAATGTGTCCCTCTAAAGCCAAAATGTGGCCTGGCGGTCAGATAGTAAGGAAGCTCAGGAAAACAGCACCATCAACGCTGGCAGCATCTGGTCATAACTATCTTCAATACTACGAGTCTGATTGCTGTGACCAGTACCAAGTGACTTTCTGGCCTCTGTTTCAATAATCCCATTGACAAGAAACTACCAAAATCCAGAGGCTTTTCTTTATGTCCTTGAACAACTCTCATTTTAAAACAAAAAATCATCAAATTTAGCCGAAATGGAAAGTTAGTAAGAAAAGTTTTTTAAAAGCCCTGCCTATCACTCAATGTATAATCGACCTTTCCCTGAACGTGATACTTGCAAAGTAAACTACAGATCTGGAAATGCCATACTACATTGAAACCAGTTAATCCTGAAAGTCAAAATGTACCAAAGAAGTCTCATGTATGTTCTCTCAATTAAATTTTGATGGCATTCTGAGACCATCAAAGGACTGTGGATCCTTTATTTCAACATGCAGCCTCCCACATCCACTGTATATTCACATAGCATCTGAGTATGAAATAAATGTTGTCTTTACATGTCTCAGAGTAAAACTGATATTCAGAGAGGTAAAATGACTCACTCAGGGTCTCACAGATAGTAGCAGAGGGGAAATAAAAAGAAAATTTAGAAATATTTTCAGAATTTGAAATATTCTGAAGCCAGGTCCATGGGCACGGATGTCTTCCCGTCGTTTCCCACTTTAATGGATTACATCACACCACAAAATCCCTGTGTTTTGAGTAACACAGGCTCCCTGCAGCTTAACAGTCTCCTCTTAGAAAAAAAATCTCAGTTATAAGCCTCCCTTCTTATTGTTCTAATTATTTCCTAAAGATAAAGTGACAACTATTACAGGGAAGATTTTTAGAGGACATCTTGTTTAAAGGATGGTCCTGGAATCTAAGAATTTGTCTTGCATGACTACATCGGAGCTTTTACATTAGAATTATTGTAGAATTTTCTGCAAATTCAACAGACAGCCTTCAAATATGCAAGCTCCTACTTCAATCTTAAGACTTGAAACTAAAATGGTCTTGTAACTCTTATCATGCTTGCTTTCCGAGCATGTCTCTTCCCATTTTTTTAATGAAACAATAAGATTAAATAAGAATGTGTGCATTGTGCTATAATAAGCCAACCAGTCCAGCTGACTCCAGTATGAGCAACTTGACAGCCCTGTGACTCAGGTCTAATTTGAGGTCTCAAAGGAACAGAGATTTCTGCTTTTGTTTCTGATGCCAGTAATTTTTCTCCATATTCCTTCCTCCAAGGAGCACCACAAACCTAACCACATAATGAACATCATTTGATACAATTAAACATGATGTAAGTTCAAGCAAGCCTTTGCAAACTCATGTGACATCCAGCTCTCCACTACCCTCCCAGGGCTCCTTCCTGTTTGGAACGTTGGAACCCGTCCCGTCCCGTCAATAGGAGATAATCGCCACATTGAGTTCTCTGAATGCATCTGGAAACCTGAAGGCTCATTCCAGGAGAGTGCCCGAGTTTTCTAGGAAAGAGGCCAGAGGATTTATAAGTAGAAAACATTAAATGTAATGATTTAGAAAAATCTGTGTATTCAAGCCCTACATGGAAAACAACAACAGGTAACAGTTCTTACAGGGCCTTCCTTAGGAAATTGAACTGCCCACACTGGGTAGACGTTAAAGAGCAGCCCTGTTAACCCGTATCTATTATTCATATTGTTTATTTTGAACTTCATGGCACATGCAATTCAATAGCAATGTGCTATCTTATAGAGGGTAGAGAAAATAAAATAAATATTATAGCTAAGATTTATTGAGCCCTTACTGTGTGTTGGGTTCTGTTCAAAATAATTTATATGGAGTACACAGAGTGTCCATAGAGTTCGTGTGCAAATTGCACATGGATTTTATGGACGCTCTGTACATTTAATTCTTTAAATACCCATAGAATACAGGTGCTACTGTTATCCTACTACTTTACAGATGAAGAAACGAGGGCAAAGTTAAGACATTTGCCCAAAGCCAGGACCTAGTCTACAGCCTAAGTCGAATCAGTCCCTCTGACTCCAATCTAGGCCCTTATACTCTGTGTTACACACTCCTCTAAAATAAGACCTATTTCTGGAAGGTTTGGGTAAGTTCACCTGGAGAATATCTTGTAAGTAACAGTAGCAGCAATACACTGCCACTACATTAAAATTTTAAGAAGTACTTTAAAAGTAAAAAAAAGTACAGAAATAAAAAAAAAGCTACAGATAAGCATCTTTGATTATTTATATTGGGTGGTCTCACGATTATGCCAACAGAGCGCTCTAATTTAAAAATAGTATGCCATCTACTCTATCACCAGGGAAACTTACAATATCTTACTTGGATGAGAACAGCTGGTGGTTTGGGTTGTCTCAGACATGTGCCTTTTTGCAGAGTAGAGCATGAAGCTTCATCATGCAGTCCTATTGAATTACCGGAGGGAACACAAAGGCAGCGTCCTGACTCTCCCAGGCCCAGCCGCCTTCTCACACGGGCACCGTGCAGGCCACACAAGATTGTCTGGGGAGCCAGCAAGAAGAGAAATGATGTGGAAATGCAGAAGCATTAGTTTAGCCAACCAGAGAGAGAATTCAGGGAGGTGCCTTCAAGGAATGTAAAACATCAGGGTTGAATAATCAAGAGAAAAATCTTTTTGCATGTTGTGTGGCTCTTGCAAAGCACATTTTCTTCCTCTTGACAGACCTTGAGAAGCAGGACTGTGAAAACCACAATTGGTTATCTTAACGGAAATGGACTGTAAGTAGAGGAGTCAGTGCAGAGAGAACTTTCTTCCGAGGAGTGGTATTATTTCTGACTTTCACTAGGGCAGCTAATGTATCTCATGCTGTTCCAATATAATAAGCGCTTTCAAAGACACATAATACATATTTGCTTACAAATCTTCTGTTGCCGGGAGTGATGTTTCTCCCTCGTCTGCCTTGTACGTTCTAAGAAAGAAAGGAAAATTATAGATTTCCAAGCCTGGGATGATCCTTCGATAAGGGTCCAAACCTTGACCTGAACCAAACCCTCTACTCCCCACCGCCCTGATTCCTTTTCTCTGTCATTGTGTGTGCGTGCGTGTGTGTTGAGGTGTGTGTTTCTGCATGTGTTTGTGTGTGTGTTGGGCTGAGTGTGTGTATGTGAAAAGAGAGAGAAAAGTGGTAAATAACTGGTATTGAGATTCAGTAAGTCCTGATGATAATCAAAAAGGCATTTCTTACAGATGACCTGGGGTATTCTGAGAAACATGGCAAAGAAAAAACATGTATTCTTTCCACCAGCAATCTTCCCATCCAGCAGCAGAGGCTTCCCTAAATTTTCTCATACATAGAAACAGTATGGTATGATGAAATTCTATCCTTGTTCACAAAGGTAAACATAGCTATCGATATAGAGAAAACTATTCTTCTAACCCCCATTTTATACCTGGGTCTCTACAAAGATTTTGGCCATGAACTTCTAATTGTTTCATTGCCCTTTTCTCTACTAACTCACCTACTTATTTAAAAATGTATTTGAACTAACTTATGATAAATATATGGCTTCTGCTAGATTAGCTGCCCTAGACTATTTTAACTTCTTCTAAACTTGTCACGCTTTGTGATTGTAAAATATACTACATTTTCATTGTTTATTTTATTGGATAAAAGATGCATACCATGAGATCTACCTTCTTAAGAAATTTTTAAATGTACGGTGCAGTATTACTGACTATATACATCCTGTCGCACAGCAGATTTCTAGAACGTTCTCATCTTCCATGGCTACAATTTCTACCCATTGAATAGCATCTCCACATTTCTCAGCCCCGGGCAACCACAATTCTACTTTCTGCATTTCTGAGTTTGACCACTTTCCATTACCTCCTGTGAGTGAAACCGGGCAGCATTTGTCCTCTGTGGCTGGTTTAGTTCACTTCACATGTTTCCTAGGTTCATTCATATTGTATCATAGGAGTTTCCTTCTTTTTAAAGACTGAATAATACTACATTACATGTACATACTGCATTTCACTTATCCATTCATCTGCTGATGGACATTTAAGTTGTTTCTACCTGATAGCTGTTATTCATAGATCAACAGTAAAAATGAGAATATAAATATCTCTTCAAAATCCTGCCTTCAGAATGATTAGGTAAATCCCCAGAAGTGGGATGACTAGATCATATGTAGTTCTATTTTTAGTTTTTCAAGGAACCTCCAAACTATAGTTATAGTTTCTATAACTGCTACCATTTTGTATTTCCGTCAATAGTGCACAAAGGTTCCGGTTTCTCCTTATCCTTGGCAATACTTGTTAGTTTCTATTTTTTTAATTTTTGTGATGCCCCCCTAATGATTGTGAGATTATATTTCATTGTTTGATTATATTTCCCTGAGGATTAGTGATGAAACATAGTATATTTTAATTTTTATTTCCTCCACAGAAAAAGATGCCATATTATATAATATCTTTATAGCATTGCTCCTGAGTCATTCATTTTTTGAAACGAGAAATGGCTGGTCTTATTTCATTTTGGGCTGCTAACTATCCCTTTCTGTCCAAGCTGATATAATTTCTTTAAAACTCTGTGGATCTTCAGTCTAGCATATCACAAATCAACTCTATTAAACAAAAGCCCTACTTACATTTCTTTCTGAGGTAGGTCCTTCTGTATACTTTTGATTAAGTTAGAATGCTTAAGAAAACACTCTTAAGTTTCTTAGAAGACTTCTTTTGGGGGAGTTGATAAAGTCTAAAGAGAAAATTTTTGAGATTCTTAGAGCCTGTGTTCTTATGAAAAGAGGGTCTGAGAGTCACGTCTTGTGATTCTCACAAGCTCCACTGGGCACACACTCAAAGCTCTGTGAGGTCTCAGTAGGACAGCTTACAGCTGCAATCTTCCCATGTGTTCTGCTTGACTGGCAGTGTCCTGGATATGCTATTTTCCCCGAGGTAATTTCTTATTTTGTGATCTTTTGTTGTTTGGAGAAACTGAAGATCAGAAAACAATTTTATTATGAGACTTGTGTCTTGCCTTTCATATTTTCTCTAAGTTTTTGTTTTCAGCATTTCCTTTTTAGCTTATCTTTTTCTACCAATACATTATCTTATGCAGATAAAAGAAAACAGGTGCCACTTTCAATACTCTGCTTGAAAATCATAGCCCACTGCCTGATTTATTAGGTTTATGTTTCCATTTTGTCAGCACTGCAGTGCTTCCAAACACTCTACCCTCACGTAACCGAGATCAGCTTTACACCAGCACTGACTTTCTTACTGTCCACTGCCCTCCACAGAAGTCTCTTCGAAGTCCTTCTGGCTTTCTGCTAACCACTTGGTACCAAAGTCACTGCTACCTATTTTAGCTTTTAGTTATAATAGCTGATACTGCTTTAATGTATTACTTCTCTGTTAATGTATTACTTCATTGCAAAATATCCCCAAATGCGGAGGCTTAAAACAATAGTCGTTTTATTATATCTCACAATTTTGGGGGTGAAAAATAAAAGCAGAGTTTGACAGAATGATGCTACTCTAACTGGCAGCAACTGAGGTCACTTGGTGAATTGATAATGGATCCATTGGTGGGTGGGCTGGTCTTGGAGGGTCTAAGGCAGCTTCACTCACACATGTGGTGTTTTGGTGCATATAACTGGACTCTGTCTCAACTGTTGATCAGAGCACCTGCATGTGTTCTATTCAGCATAGCTTTCCCAGGAGAGCTGGTAGTTTTCCCTGGAGGATCGGGACTCCCAGAGAGGATCCCAAGAGAGATACAAAAATTGGCACAGATTCAGAGCTATGCCAGGGCTATCCCTATTTAAGGACAAAGTCAAACACCTCATATCTTGATGGGAAGAGGATCAATGACTTTATACTCAAATTTAATATACCACATAATGCTATAAAGAAAAAAATGAGTATGGAGAAAATAGCACCATGGAGTTATCATCTGCATGTATTATACTTAGTGTGTGGAGTGAATACACTCTATTGCCTAACCGTATCAAGGTAACGACTAGACATAAACTCAGAAACTGTACTTGTATTCTTTCCAGAGTAAATTATGACAAAGAGGTGTTTAACAAGAAAATTGAGCCCTTAGTAACTATTTGTATCAATGTGACTTTTAATGAAATTTTCTAAATTAAATTCCAGAGAGGTCTGATATTGGAAAGGTATTCAGAATACCTTACAGCAATATTCATATGCTACAGGGCTGTGAGAGAAAGATAATTTCTTTTTGTGAAGAATACCCTATGTGCATAAATAGGTCCCTAAGTTTGGTTGCTTATTGAATAAAAACAAAATAACTTGTGAAATGCAGATATACTTGTGAAATATGAACATACTTTATTTCTTAGAATCATAAATTAAGTCTTCACTAGAGGAAAAAATACTTTAATAGAAAAGCGTAAGATTTTTAATCACAATGACTATAATGTTTTAGTTAATCAATTTTCTCTGCTTCTGACATTTACCCAACAGATAATAGTGATTAAAAATACTTTCAGAAAGGCTTCCACTAGAAAGCAAGTAGAAGAACCCTTGCCCAATGTAGACATCTTCCCATTAACCTCTGTGTCTCTCTGGCAGGTGCTCCACCGGCCAGCATTGCCGGGGGTGGAAAGGAAAGGACCATACATATATCAACTTCTAAAAGAATATCTCAACCTCTAATGAAATCATGGTGATGTAGGACAGATGATAGAGAGATAGATAGATAATTTTAATTAACATTTTTGTTTAGGAGAAATCAGTCAGAAGTTTTGAAGTTTTGCAGAGAGGCTTTAGTTTGGGAAACAGATTAGACTGAGTTTGTACTTGGTTCGTTTATACATTTGTTTTCCTTTAAATTCTGGGGAGCTATGGGCTGCTCAAGTTGGAAGGAATCACTGGATGCTAAGGCAGGAGGGACTTGGAGATCAACCAGGTGGTGCTGGAAGAACAGGGGCTTTGGAATCTGGCAATGGCACATGTTAGAAACTCCCCACCTACCATAGGCTAAGAATAAGATTTAGAGGAATAGGCACGTTGCCTGTCTTATTCACCATGGTGTTCTAGGCACTTAGAGGAGTTTAACTAATTTTTGAATGAATGAATGAATAAATGAAAGTTTTAATATTGTTAGTACAGATTATTAGCAGTACTGGTAATATTAATTTTTGTAATCCATGAAACATAAAATATTTGTACTAGGGGCATACGTGGCAGAAAAAATTCTTGCCTTGGAAGAAACTGTATATATCTCTTTCTTTCCCTGTGTCTCTCACACTCTGTGTGTCCCTGTGTGTGTTTTACATGACAAATATATATGTGCGTACATACACATCTATTTACATAACTATGCATATTTTCAGGTTAGCATTCAGGCTACAAAGAAAGAGTATGTTCCACAAGTACATTAAATATTAATGAGTTTTCTTTCCTTTCTTAATTTTATGTATGGATCCTCATTTTGCTATTTTTGTTCAGTTATGATTCTTGGCTTAAATAAAATTCAAGTAGCAGATTAGCCCTACATATGATACACTGAGTAATCTGGCCTTACATAAGGTATGAAAGGTAATACTTACGCACCAATGTGGCAGGACAACAGTAAAAATGAAGGTAAAATGATATGCATAATACTTCAAGATATGTTTTAGCCCAAACCTTCAAGGTTTATTTAGGATTTTAGTAAAGAATTCAAACCCCACACTTCCTTTCTACTGGAAGTTCTTAATGGAAAGTAAAGCAAAAGAATGTTTTGGTTCCTGCATTTTCCATCTCTACACAAAAAAGCAAATAATGGTGTTCACAACTATGCAAGTTCTCTGCCATGTCTAAAGTCCATGGTCCATATTCTACTAGAGCGTGCGCTGTGTCCAGTAAAGGTAAAATTTGTCTTCACCTAAGATGTTTGTCCATTGCATGGGTATAGAAAGGGTTTAGATAATTTCTGGCTCATTTGTCTACTTGAGAGAGATTAAAAATTGAAACTTAGTATAATCAGACTGTTCAATTGTACCGGGGATGTGGGAAAAAATTGAATTCTTGTGTGACATGTCTATAAACTGGCAAACTTTTATGCTGAGCTGAAAGTCCCATTGTCATAGCTAGTGTGATTATTAGTGAAGGATTTGTACCTCAATTTGATTATCACTGACCCTGAAATATTGAAATTAATCTGTTAAGCTCTGAAGCCAAGTAAATCACTCCCAAATCATTTGATGAATTATAACAGTAGCAAGTCAAATAAATTAGAGATGAATGTTTGCAAATTAACCACTGTTAGTTAATATTCATTAGAGCAAATTCATTTAATTTCCTCTTAATCAACTGGATTTGAAAGGGAGCAAATTAATTAGTATAATATACTATGCAGTGTTTACCCTACTTTCATCCCTAACACATATGGCACTCAAATACAGTTCTGTAGAGGAGATATACTGATATAGTACAACTTGAATTTAAATTCCTGAAAGAAATATATTGACAATTTTATAACTAACTTAAGGCATATTCCTTCTTATCTATGTTTAGTTAATACGCAAATAAAAGATAACATAGTATTTTGGAGATGAGCTAACTTTTCCAGTTTTTATAACATATATGAACTATGTTGGGAGTACCAGGTCTCATTTGGGGACAAAACACTTTTTATTGAAATCAAGTTCCAAAATGCCTTATTTTTAAATATCTAAAAGCAGATACTTATTAGACTTAATTTATTTCTTCTGCTTCACCATCAGCTTTTATTACTATCTAATATTCAGATCGGTAACTTAAGTCATAGGAAGAAAATATATAATATTATTACCATCAGAATAAGGAAAAGATAAATGTATATTGGAGAAATGTACAACCAGTGAGCAGAAAGGCTTATTGGAATCATTTCAGACTCATAGTTTCTTTCCTTCCTTTTGTCAACATATTTTTATTTCCACGTGTGATCCCTGTAATGGTTTTGTGTTACTTTAAGGCAAGTTGAGTACCTTTTTAAACATTTTAGATTTTACACTAAAAATCTTTAGTTTGCTGAAAATGACTCAGTGACATCAAATTCTTTCAACTTAGCTCACAACTCAATAATACTCATTGTCAATAAATGTACCCAGCAAACCATCCTCACAGCTAAAGCTGGGGCAGCACTTCCGGCTAAGCAAGAGAAGTTGCCAGAGCCCTTGTTGACTTATAATAAAGGATATTATACAGAAACAATGGGAAAATGGAATATTTCAAGTGTAGACAATCCTCCTATCCTGACAATGGAAAAAGAGGCATTGATAATGACAGAGGAGTTTTCTAGTGGGATGTAGTTGGGGGAAGAATGAGGCATAATTAAGAGCAATAATATCAGAGAATAATGAACAAGGCATAATTGAAAATGTAAGAAAAATTCCTTGTGAGTTGTAAAAGATTGTTGGACCAATGACCAGCTAGTGAGGAAAAGTCTCCTAGTTTTACATGGTTTTCTACGTAACAACTGATGTACATTTATGCAATTAAGAAACATTTACTTAAATATTATGTATGAAGAGAATTATTCTGAACTTAGAATTGCATTATAAAGTTAAAAAGAATAATATAACCCTGTTGATGTTATTAAAGAGCTTGTGTATAGAATATACAAAAGCATAAAACCTAGCACACTTCCAAGGCAGTAAGCTCAGTTGTGTAGTAGATAGTGAATAGGGTAAGATAGACAGGTTAATACATTCTAGAAGAGGGGGTAACAAACTAAGTGGGCTTGGTTTCAGAAGAAAGGAATGGTGAAGAAGATAGAGCCTGAACTTCAAAAATGGGCCACTCACCAAGTACCCACAACTTTGTTATGCTTCTGTCCATTGTGACAATTTACGATAAAGCTAAATTAGTTCAGGTTTATGGGTATTTCAACATTGTTATCAGTTTGTAATTTGACTTGTTACCCGAGAAGCTTCATTTTTGGTCACTTGATAGACCCTTGAAAGGTTGGTAGGGTTTCTAGGACTATTTTCCCAAAGAGATGAGAAGGGTAGCTGGGAGACCAAGTGAATGTAGGCTAAGGGAGTTCATCTATAGAATGTAGAAAGTACATTGATCCCAGAAGTTTGTTAGAGGGACAACTAAGAAGATTTTGTGGGACTAAATGACTGTTAAATGTCTCACCATTTTTGAGATGCTATAAGTTGTATTTGAACATGACACTTCCCTATGTAACATCCTTCCTGTCATTATACGTCCACATTTTTTAACGTTTTAACACTTAACATAATAGAAGTTTCTTAGTCTGCTTCCACTGTCTTAAAAAAATACCATAGATTAGATGACTCAAACAATAGCAATTTATTTTCTCATTGTTCTGGAGATTGGAAGTCTGAGATCAGGGGACAGCATAGGACCTCGTTCTGGCTTCCAGAGTACACCTTTCCTGGTATCCTCATACAGCAAAGATAGAGATTGCAAAGGAGCTCTTGATGTCTCTTCAAATAAAGGCACTAATCTCACCATGGAGTCAGCCCCATCCTGCTGACTTCATCTAAATTGAATGACCTCATAGTGACCTCATCTCAAGATACTGTTGGAGGTAAGGCTTAGCATATGAATTTTGGGAAGAGACAAATATTCAGATCATAGCAAGTGGATATTTACTGGTTGAGGTCTCATCCATATATTGCTTTCCCTCTTTTAAACAAGATCCTTTGATTTGTGAGGAGAATGATGTGAATCAGAGTCTACAGCAGAATATGTCATTTTATTTCTGGCATTTCTTTGTAAATCCTCTTTCTAGATAAGCAGAAAGGAGTAAAACTGACAAATATCTATTAAAAATCTTACTTTGCGGCTCGGCACCTGTGGCTCAAGCGGCCAGGTGCCAGCCACATACACCTAAGCTGGTGGGTTTGAATCCAGCTTGGGCCCACCAAACAACAATAATGGCTGCAACCAAAAAATAGCCAGGCGTTGTGGCGGGCACCTGTAGTCCCAGCTACTTGGGAGGCGGAGGCAGGAGACTTGCTTGAGCCCAGGAATTGGAGGTTGCTGTGAGCTGTGAAGCCACAGCACTCTATCCAGGGTGACAGCTTGAGGCTCTGCCTCAAAAAAAAAAAAAAAGAA
>CAUYON010025882.1:0-16693 GCA_963573935.1 Arctocebus calabarensis | reverse complement strand
AAAAATGAGCAAACCACAGAGAATACAGAGGAATTTCACTTGATCCAAGTTGCATCTCATCTCTGACACTTGCCTGTCTTCTTTCAATTCTCTAGAGATTTCCTTAGTTGTTTTTGTATATTTTACTCCAAGTGTATAGCTTGGAGTTACTTGTAGCATGTCTGTGTGCCAAGCACATACTCCTGTGTGCTGGAAGTGCGGCTCTCAGTCTTTCAGCTGGATTTCACCATGGCCTTCCTACTGTCTTTTTTTTTTTTTTTTTTGAGACAGGCTAACTATGTTGCCCTTGGTAGTGTGCCATGGCGTCACAGCTCACAGCAACCTCCAACTCTTGGGCTTATGCAATTCTCTTGCCTTAGTCTCCCAAGTAGCTGCAACTGCAGGTGCTTGCCACAATGCCTGGCTATATTTTTTTTTTGTTGTTGTTGTTTAGCAGGCCCAGGCCAGGTTTGAACCTGCCTGCCTGGGTGTATGTGGCCGGCGCCCTAACCGCTGAGCTACAGGCACCAAGCCTCTTCCTACTGTCTTTAGTATTATTCCCCTCCCATCCAGTTTTCACTCTGAAGCCAAGTGGTGAAAATGAATTCTGGCGCTAACTTTGCTCTTACAAGATTGGGTTTTCACTCCTTGTCATGGCATTCATCGCTTCTCATAATTAACTCCTCCCCACCAGAGGAGTATGATATGGAGAGGTGTCTTGTCTTAACCTTGCATGTTCCACAATTCTGCAATACCCATCTCCTTCACCTTTTCTGACTTTCTTTACCTTGCCTCTCTCCAGGAACTCCACTCAACCCTCTCCCCATTGGGAGTGAGATGGCCCTCTGAGTTCCCTGAGTTCCGTAGGTCCCCTTGCAGTGATACTTGCCACATTGTTCTGTTTTCTGCTCCATTGTCTGTATCTCCACAAGACAGAGCTCCTCAAGGGTGGCAAATCATTCCACACCTCTTTAACTGCTAACTACATTCTCCCACCTAGTTTCACATACTGCATAATATATAATTTTTCTACTGATTGCATTACATTTTCATGAGTACAGAATGTTCATTTCTGTGCTTCTGTGCGTATCTGCTCTGCACACAGAGAGTTCTCAGGAAATAGAACAAAAGATTGGGGGCTACTTGTCCACTATTCACTGTCTACTAATTGGGGCATATTTGCTAACCTTGTCTCCTATGCCCCCTCACTATAGGTGCTGTGCCTAGCATTCTGTGAAATCCCCATGATTAAAAGTCTTTATACTCAGAAAGGCAATGGATTGCTGGGGCTTCCAGGATGGGCAGGCCTCTTCTGCTTTCCTCTTTCCTTGTGAATGGGAAAGTTCACATATTCTGGGGGAAGCACTGTGTCTGTGTGCGTGTGTGTGAACGTTGATAACCCCTGGCAGTAAGCCAACAGCATTCTTCCACACTGAAGATCAGGTGATGGATTCAGAGTCTGTAGAGCTGTCATGGTTTGTCAGCTGCTAAGGAATCTGGAATGCATTCTCTTCCATTACACCATTTCCTATTTATCAGAAGGGATCTAGAGACCTTTACGTCGTGTATAACGTAAGTTTGCACAAGAACTGCCACTTTGCTCTTTTCTTGTCACCCATTCAGAGCAGGAGCTTCTGACATTATTTCTCTGAAAACAAGTAAGCTTCTATTTCTTTTCTGGCTGTGTGTGTGTGTGTGTGTATGTGTGTATGTAGGAGAGAGACAGTCTCGCTTTGTGCCTTGGCTAGAGTGCCGTGGCGTCAGCCTAGCTCACAGCAAGCTCAGACTCCCAGGCTCAAGCAGTCCTCCTGCCGCAGCCTCCCAAGTAGCTGGGACTCCAAGTGCCCGCCACAATGTCCCGCTGTTTTTAGAGATGGGGTCTCACTCTTGCTCAGGCTGGTCTTGAACTCCTGAGTTCAGGCAATCCACCAGCCTTGGCCTCCTGGAGTTCTAGGATTCCAGACATGAGCCACTGTGCCCGGACTTGAGCTTCTGTTTACGTAGAATGTTCAGACTTTCAGGTGCTCTTTATTATTGAGAATGGTGCCTCATCTTCAGCTCCAACTGAAAAAGAAAAGACACATGCTTTAATTTTTTTCTAGTTATGCAACTAACATGCTTATTGTAAAAGCCTTGTTACACATTTATGTACTTAATAAATATTTATCTTCTATCTTGTACATGCCATGCTTCAAGAATACAGCCAGGAAAATAGAGTCATTGCTTCATGAAAATTTAGTCTCGCATTACAAAGAATTATATAGAAGAGCTTTTTGAAAAGCATCCAAGAAGCTCCATACACAGAGATCAGGACCATTATCCTCTCTCTGAATTATTTTGCGTGTTTTTGCTGTTTGGATTTCAGGCACCCTCACTTTATCTATTTTCATTTCAATATCCTCAACTCTCCTGTTCCTTTGTCCTGTATTTCCTCTATGGGGCAAATCTCCAAATTCGCGAGCATCTAATCTTCAATTTATGTAATGTTTGGCCCTGGCCTGCAAAGAAACTTCAGTATGATAATTTTAATCCCAAGGAGCTTATTGTACTTTATATGTTTGGGATTCTGAATTTTCCACACCTATGAAATCCTAATGATTAAGTTTTAGAGGTACTTCCCTCTAAATTAGATTAATAGACTTACTCATTTTATGGTTTCATGAGGGGGGTATTAAAAGCTGAGCTGCACTTTATTTATAATGGCAGAGAAAGCGGCAAATATCTAAATACCCATCAACAAGTGACTAGTTAAATAAATAATGTATCCATACAATGGAGTACTATGAAGTAACTAGTTTGTTGACATAAAGAGAAAACTAATAAACATGGAAATACATCTACCACAAATTGTTGACTGGGGGGGAAAATCAGATTTAATATGAATAGATGAGGATATTTTGTTTGTTTTCATTTATGTAAAATTAGAGGCACGTGTATGTACATGCACAGAAAGTTATTGATAAGGACTCAATCAATATATTTTTTCAATGTAAAGCTACAATGTAAGAACTGTGCAACAAATACATCATGATAGATGTCCTTGTCACAGGGGAAAATCACAAAATGCATATAAATTGTATCGTATGTATTTGTTGGGCAACATATTTGATTTACTAAAAGTGCTTTTTTGTCCTTCTCTAGAATAATGAACTACAAAGCAGGCTGGACTATTTAACAGAAACCCAGGCCAAGACTGAAGTGGAAACCAGAGAGATTGGAGTGGGCTGTGATCTTCTACCCAGGTATTTAGGAATTTCCTGTTTGGGGTACTAAAATTCCTCTTTGACTTAAGAAAATAACTTTACTGGGCTGTTCTTAAAATTCTTGCATTCTTTCTTTCAATAATATTTCTGCAAAGCTAAGTGGTAGCTGCTAAGGGGTCTGACTGGTTTGTGGAGAAGCAGGGGCTTTGTGCAGCTGGAGGGGAGAATGAAGACCTGGGAAGCCACGTGAGGGAGAGATTGGCCCTGTGAGTGAGTGCATGCATTTGTTCATTCATTCATTCACGCATTCATTCACCAAATTGCTGTTGAGTATCTGACTTGCACCAGATAGTTCCGACGTAGAGAGGAGTGAGACTAGGCCCCTACCTCAGAGTATTGTCAGGAGGAAGAGACAGATGTGCAAAAGACAGCTAGGATAGTGGGAGAGGGGCGTACAAGGTGCTATCATGATACGGAATAGATAGGGTCTCAATCTTGTGCAACATTCCTCTACGTCCCAGTACTGTATAGCAGTAGTGTGAAATACAGATCCGGTTCATAAATGATCTGCTTTAGTCATCAGCAGATGCGGGATAAGTGTACTGGTGTGTTGGGTTTCGTTCCCCAGCTGGAGGACTGGCCTGTTCGTTGTTAAGCTGCTGCATGCCTGTGTCTTCCCCTGGTGAGACTGCAGCCCAGTAACTTGCCTTTGGTAACTAACTCACGGTTTCTGGTGCTCTCAACTGTGCCTGGCACAAAGAGGACACAAAATAGGTTTATAACAAGGAGGCTGATGACATGTGACTTGTGATTTAGGCAATCAAAGTCACAAAACGTGTCACGTCCTATGTACAAAAGGTTGGATGCTTGTGTAGGCAGAGACGTGTGTGTGTGTGCTGTGCTAGACACAGAAGCCCAGGCAGATGCTGAACCTTGGAATCTTGAATGCCCACATTTGGTGGGAAGCAGTGATGCCGGTCACCAAGCTGGGGTGTGGCACACCTGGCTGGAGTCCTCCCCGCCACTGGCAGGGTGCCCTCAGACAGGTCTTTCTCTGCCGGGCCCCCAGTTTCCTAATATGTAAAGTCAGTGATTTGGCCAGATGCCTCCCCAGTCCCTGCCCGATCTAACATTATGTAGTAAGTCCTCATTTCCCTACTTTACTTTTATTTATCTATTTATTTACTTATTTTTGTATGAGATAGAGTCTCACTCTGTGGCCCTGGATAGGGTGTTGTGGCATCATAGCTCGTAGCAACCTCAAATTCTTGGGCTCAAGTGATTCTCTTGCCTCACTCTCCCGAGTAGCTGGGACTACAAGTATACAGCACAACTCCTGACTAGTTTTTCTATTTTTAGTAGAGATTGGGTCTCGCTCTGGGCTCAGGCTAGTCTTGAACTCCTGAGCTCAAGCAATCCACCTGCCTTGCCCTTACTTTACGTTTTTATATTCTTTGCTAAGTCGTCTTTTTTGGTTCATTAAAATGAGTCTCTCTAAATTCTCAAAGAGCAGCATGAAGCTCTTTGACTGCCAATATTTTCACTTACTTTGCTTGCCTTCTGGTAGAAGCAAAGCTATTGTATTGTTCTGATGCAATTAACAGCAAATATTTAAAAAAATGTATATGAATAGATTTTGGGCCTCATCAATGTGTGGTACAATGTACATGATGAAAATATAACTGAAAAGAGTGATCGATTGTGTTCAGAAACACCCCCCCCTTTGAAATATAAATCATTTGGCCATTTTCCCTCTTTTTTGTTTTTCAAAAGCCAAGTGGCTTAGTCCACTCTAATTGCCCACATAGTAAATCTTATTTGGCTAAAACGGGTACAAAATTATGTCTGAAACAAATAAATTGTTTGTTTTCTACTTCCCACATTTTGGCTTAAAACAAGCTTTTCAATTTGTATGCCCAAGTATCGCCTGAAGCCAACTTTTATGGCTAAGTTATGAAACCACAAAGCGGTTTTCATAATGGAAGTGCTGACAGACCCTTAACTTATGGCCACAGTGAACTTGGAAGCCACTTCAGGATCTAAAAGCAGCTTTTCCATAAATGTAACATTTGGTTTCCCCCAGGATCCATCTTAGCAGTTTAACTGCCTAGGTCAATCAGCAGAGGAAATGAAAACTACATTTCTGCATTTCCGAAAAGGTAGAATAATATTTCATTCATTTCCGCACAAATATTTATGAAGTGCCTACTGTGTGAAAGGCACTGGGCAGGTCTGGGGGGTGAGTGAGAAACAACTTTGTGGTGGTTTTGGAAAACCACCGGGGCAGTGGTTTTCCACCTGTGCTTCTTGGGACAGCCTTACTTTGAGCTGGGGCTTCCAGAGAGGCCTCAGGATGTCCCAGAGAGTCAGTGCAGAGGCTGGCCTGTAGGACACCCACCTTCCCCTCCACCAACAACCTGAGAAAGTCAGGTTTTAATCTGTTTGGTATATTGGATTTCAAGTAAGATTTTGTTAGAATAAAGAGTTCTGTGGTCAAAAACAAATTGGAACTCTCGGTCTAGCTTAATCCTCGTTTTCTGGGGTGGGGGGTTTGAGACAAAGTCTCTTATTTCACCCTCAGTAGAATGCTTTGGTGTCACAGCTCACAGCAACCTCAAACTCTTGGACTTAAGCGATTCTCTTGCCTCTGCCTCTCAAGTAGCTGGGACTACAGGCACCCTCCACAACACCTGGCTATTTTTTGGTTGCAGTCATTGTTGTTTATTGGGCCTGGGTCGGGCTCAAACCTGCCAGCCCTAGTGTATGTGGCTGGTGCCCTACTCACTGAGCCCAGGCACTGAGCCAATCCTTATGTTTTCTGGATACCAAAGTTGACACCCAGAGAGACAAAATGATTAAATGGAAGCCCCACAGCCAGGATTAGAACCAGGCCTTCGTGAGTCCTGCTGTGGTACATTTGTAGTTTGAAAATACATAATAAATAGAGAGTTGCTAACTGGTGTTTTGTATATTCTAATAAAATTCTTAGTTCATACTTGGACTTGACAAGTGCTAAAAGATTCTATAGTATTTTTCAGAATATTTTTGCTGCTTGAGAATAGTTTAAATCAAAGAAAGTATTGAATTAAGCCTTAATTATGCAGAAGTGTTTTGTCCTTACTTACTTACTCTCAAATAATAACAAATACTTACTCTCGTTCCCTGTTCTTGTGCTATAAAGCACTCATCAGGGTGGTCCAGTTGGGGAATCTCAGGCTGCCGTGATTCCCGCCCAGCCAGCTGCTAGCTGAGCACAGTGTTGGGCAGGCTCCTTAATCTCTTAAAAGTCTCCACTCTTTCATCCTTAAAAAGGGAACAAAGATGATGATATCAAATCTCATGGAGTTGCCATGAAGATGAAATGAAAACAGGAATAGAAAGCATGTAGCATTGTAACTGGACCAAAGTGAAGCACTTAATAAACAGTAACTATTAATATGACTACTATTAATGAAACCAAAACTTTGATTTTATATGTAAAGCATTGTATAAATGAATATAAATGAATCTGGGTGAGCTAAGACATTCTGATTAATTTTTATTGATGTTAATTAGTGATTTTATGAAATGGATTGATGGCCTAATCAAGTGTATAGTGCTTCCATATGCTTTGGGTTTTCCAATTGAACTTGAACTATCAGTGGTTTGAAGCCCCTTCAAGATGCCGCATAAAACTCTGGGAGGCCCAGTGACTGATGCGGTTTCTGTCAGCTGAAGCAGGAGAGTGGTCCCCTGTGTTCCAGGCACTGGGCACACGTCTTGTTATAGAATAGCACGGCGTGTCCTACACACGTCCACACAACCGCAAATGCTGTATGCTGTGCTCCTGATAATAGCATTTGACTTACAGTTATGGCTGCTCTATTTGCTTTTATCCTGCTAGAAAAAAGAATTGCATTTGGTTATCTTCAATAAGGATTTGTTGAATGAATGAAAAGTACACACCAAATGGAAAAGTTAGGAAGCTGATCTCTATTATAATCTAATTAAGTTATTTAACAAAGACCTTGAGTGAGGTGACCCATGCTTATGTTTGTGTTTCTCTGTCTGTGTCCTCACTAAAATGTAAGCCCCATGAGGACAGGGATTTTCCTCCATTTCACGGATTGTGGTCTCCCGGGAACCTCCTCGGGACAGTGCCTGCTGTGTGGTGGGCAATCAGTCACTGTTGTTGAATGGAGCCATCTCCGAGTGGCATTCAGCAGTCCTTCCTAAGCAGAAAAGCAGGATCTCTGAGCCTGCTTCTTACTCTCGTAGGACTTTTCTCTCCTGGTTCTCTCTCTACCTCCCTGGCCTGGCCCTCTCCCCTTCCTCCTCCAAGATCCTCGCCATGGGAGCTCCTCCCGGCTGTCTTGTTCCAGTAGTTTCCACAGAGATCCCACCCAATCAATCTCAGAGCTTCACCTCTCCTCCCTGTAGCCGAGCCACAGGGCAGTGCTAACCTCTCTCTTGAAAACAAGTCCTCAGCCTGCTGGATGCTCCCAGCTAGTGCCCACCTGGACTCCATACTTGCCCTTGCATCGCTGAGCATACCAGCTTTTCCTTCAAAGTCACTTCTTCCTAGTAATGATTAAGAATAATACTGACTTGAAGCAGGGCACAGTAACTCATGCTTGTAATTGTAGCACTCTGGGAGGTCTAGGTGGGAGGATTGCTTGAGCTCAGGAGTTTGAGACCAGCCTGAGCAAGAGCAAGATCTTTCCCTTCTCACTAAAAATAGAAAAACTACCTGGGCATTGTGAGTGTAGTTGCAGCTGGTCAGGAGGCTGAGGCAGGAGGATTGTTTGAACCCAGGAATTGGAGGTTGCTGTGAATTAGGCTGATGCCATGGCACTCTAGCCTAGGAAACAGAATGACACTCTGTCTCAGAAAAACAAAATGAAACAAAACATAAACCAACAGAAAAAAAAAAAAAAAAGGAAGGAAGGAAGGACCCACAAGAATATGAGCAATATTGTCTTAGAAGTTAGACCAGGATTGGACTCGGGGTTCTGTGTCCCGCTACATCTGCAGCTTTGGTAAATTTTCCTAAACCTCTGTGAGTCTCAGCTTTCATGAGGAAAAGGAAGGTGTTGGTGGAGATCCTCTCAGAAGCTTGCTGAGAAGGTCTGAGTGGGCTGACAGGCAGAGAGCAAAAGTGGCGGCACATTATGGTGTAGATGCCACCTCCGCCTTGCCAGTCTCTAATCTCAGTGGATTGCAGGTGCTTCTGCTCCTACACTCACTCACGCTGAACGCGCCTCCTGCCACCAGCCTGCCCGACACTAGTCTTACCCTATAACCGGGCTCTGCAGAGCCAGCTTCCTTCTTCTACTTTCCCCTCCAGATCTTCCTCTCTTTCATCTGATCTTTGTGTTACATAAATGTCTAGCGAGCAAAGATCTCACCAGAGAGGAAGGAGAGAAGGGGAAGGGTGGGGGGGACTCCCTGTGAGTGCAGGGCCCTTGGAACACCTATTTATTTTTATTGTTATTTTTTTCCTATTCCTCTTTCGAGGCTCAGACGTTTGGATTCAAAATTTGATTATGTTAAAGTTATTGAGAACGAATTCACGTCATCTAGCCTTCATTTACAAAGAAAAGTGAAAAAGCCAAAACCAAAAGAAAAGAGACTTTTCTTTCCCCTGTCCCTTGGTAAATCTGAGTTTCCTGCAAACTCATAAATTATGTCTTAAGTGGTGCGATTTGATAAAAAATATTCCCCATGGCTGTAAGTGCCTAGCGCATAGTAAGTGCTTTAAAATGCTAGCATTTTCCTATTTCCGAGGCAAAGATCAGAACACAAAGTAGCCTTTTGTCAAAGCTTGATTTGCTGATTCTGCTATTGCTTCTCCCAGGGGAACTGCCCCTTTATGGATTAATGCAGGTTAACAATAGCCTGAATGTGTTGAAGAAAGTTGAATTTCAGTTCTATGCTTGAGATTGTTTATGTTTTTGAAATTCTGTTGTTTCCTTATGATCAACTAATTAAAATACCCCCCTCCTTTTTTAAAAGTTTGGGATATGAGAGCCTGTTTGTGAAACGCAGAAGGTTCACCTTTATAAATATTTCTGCATTTTATGGGCTTTTAGGATATTGTCACTGGAGACTATTTCTGTTATGTGGAATTTTCACAGGAGTTGGCACAAATCGCCATCTGGCTCCTGCCCCTGGCATTCCATGAAACTGCCGGCTCAGGTCACTGGGGACTCCTGAATTGCCAAGTCCCATGGATTCTTCTTTGTGGCAGGTGACGCTAAGATCACCACTCCTGAAAACTCTCTCAACCTATGGTTTCCTTTGTCCTCCATATGTGGGGCTATAGCTCCATGCCTGGACCTTGGGAGCTGCTGGGGTCATGGACATGATGGACATGTGGTTTTCACCCTTAAAATAATTATACCGAGTGGTGGAGACAAATGCATAGACCAAGGGGTGCAATAAGATGCTTCCAGCCATGTGTCAGAAGCCTGTACAATAGCGATTTTCAAGGTATAGAGAGAATTGAGAAGGCACAGAAGATGTGTTGAATCTCCTGGGGGAAGACATTTGAAGCTTAAAATTTCCCTGCTGTGCTTCTAAAATACCCCGTGCCACTTTGTGAATTATTGGACGTGGGAAGTTAGAGCAAAGGGAACTGACTCTTATATTTCTTATATGCATTTTGTCATTGCATTAGTTAGACTAAGGAATGTAGCTGCTGTATGAGACAACCCATGGATCTCAGTGGCTTAGCATGGTCAAGGTTAATTTCTCATGTTGCATCTAAGGCAGATTGGTATGAGCTTCACTCCACACAGTCATTCAGGAACCCAGGATTCTTCTGTCTAGAGGCCCTTCCTGGACTTTGGAGTCCTCCTAGATCCTCCATGGTGTCCTTTGCATAAAAGGGAAGATAGAAAGTGTGTGTGTTTATTACCTGGAAGTAATATAAATCATGTCTGCCCGTATAGTCACATGGCCCACCTAATTGCAAGGGAGGCTGGGAAATGTAATTGAGTTATATGTTCAGGAGGAAAAGAAATGGGATATGTCTCCATCTTAGTTAACAAATCCTGTTCACCAAATTCTACCTCCCAAGTGCCTCTCTAACTTTTTCCTGCTACTTCCCTTCCAGGGCTCCTGTTTGAATTCAAGTTTTCTCTTTCACGTCCTAAATTTTAGCAAGAATTTTCTACTTGACCTTCTGCCTTCAGAGTCATCCCTTTACAGTCAACCCTGAACGGTACCTGAGGAATCTTCCAAGAATACAAATATGAGCAAATCATGCTGTTCCCTAAAATCCTGTCTTGGTTCCCTGTCTCCTTCTGAACTCCTTAGCCGAGCACATGAGGCCTTTCTCCAATGCACCTCATCTGTTGCCACTTTTCATTATTAACTCTTTGCTCCAGGCACACCTAGTGTGTCTCTCTTCCACATCCACAGCTGTGTGTTCACCTCCTTTGCTGTCGTAGATACTATCTCTCCTGCTCGGAATACCCATCCCCTCTGTGCCAACCTTGAGGAATGCCAGGCATCCCTAAGAGTCATCTTCTCTGTGCAAATTTTCAGACATAAATTTCCTGGTGCTGCCAATTATTCTACCCTCAGTTTGCCCATAATGCATTCATTTTCATTCCTTTTTTTTTTTTGAGACAGAGTCTCAAGCTGTCGCCCTGATTAGAGTGCCATGGTGTCACAGCTCACAGCACCCTCAAACTCCTGGGCTTAAGCAATTTTCTTGCCTTAGCCTCCCAAGCAGCTGGGACTACAGGCACCCGCTATGCCACCCGGCCATTTTTTGGTTGTAGTTGTCATTGTTGTTTGGCAGGCCCAGGCTGGATTTGACCCCACCAGCTCTGGTGTATGTGGCTGGCACCCTAGCCACTTGAGCTATAGGTGCCAAGTCAATGCATTCATTCTTATATTGTTTGGGATCCTGGCAGGAAGGGAAGATTGAAGAGATTTAAATGAAAAGATGATTTACAGAAGTTTTGGCAGCTTTAAGGGAAAACCCGAGGGAGAATTGGCATGGTCTGAAGCTAGTTAGAACGGCAGCTGTTAATGCCCTGCACCTGAAGAGGCAGGGGAAGAGACCCAGGGGAGATGCACTGTGGCTGCAGCCTGGCTGGGAGGGGACAAATGCCCTGACCCTTCTGTTCACTCGTTCCCTGACCCCCTCTGCATCTCCCGAGTGGTCAGAAGGACCTGGGAGCTAAAGAGCAAGGTAACCCACTGATGTTGGCCTTTAGGTCAGCTTCCCACTGAGCAGGGTGGGAAAGGGGAGAGCAGATCTGAAGAGGTGCACAGATTATATGCAGCACAGCTCTTTCTGCCTCCATGATAGTACCTACCACAGTGTATTCAAATTATGTACATACATATCTTTCCCACCAAATTACGGTTTCCTTGAATGCATGTTTTTTGTTTTTCTGAATCATCAGTTATATGTTTAAAAGTTTCTAAAAATAATGGTTCTACAAAGTCTGTTCAGGATGTTGTCACAAAATACCCTAAGCTGGGTGGCTTATAAACAACAGAAATTTATTTCTCACAGCTTTGGAGACCAGGAAATCTAAGACCAGGTGCCAGCAGATTTGGTGTCTGGTGAGGGTCCACTTTCTGGTTCCCAGATGGCATCTTCTCTCTGTGTCCTCACATGGCAGAAAGGATGCCAGATCTCTCTGGGGTCTCTTATAAGGGCGCTAATCCCATTCAGGAGGGCTCCACCCTTTTGATCTAATCACTGCCCCAAGGCCCTACCTCCTAATGCCATTACCTGGGGTGTGTGTGGGGGGGTAGGGGGGTGGGGGTTAACATAACAACATAGTAGTTTGGGGGACAGAAACATTGAGTCCATTGCAGGACCCTTTTGTAATGTTCAAAGGAAATATAAAACTGCATCATTGCAGCCTTTTTATTTTTTAAGTGTTTAAAGGCCATTTCCTAAGGTTGCCTTCTCATGTGAAGAAGATGGAAAGTTTTGTCTGATCTTCCTTTTCTCATTTCTCAGCCAAACAGGCAGGACTCGTGAAATTGTCACGCCTTCCAGGAATTACACTCCATACACAAGAGTCCTGGAGTTAACCGCAAAGAAAACTCTGACTTAGGCACTTGAGATGCGCACTTTTCACAGAAGGACAAAGACCCTGGAACCCTGTGGCTTGAAGTCTGGAAAGGGTGACTGTTGTTTCCTCACGTACACAGCACAAGCAGGATGGAAATTGCCAAGGTTCTGATCCACTTCTGAGACAGGAAGAAAAGTGAAGGTGGGGGGGGGGCAGGAGAGAGGGAGAGAGATACGAGGTCACATTTCGAACACACAACCAGCGTCCGCCACTGTGCTGCATCACCATTCATTTTCCATGTAGACACTGAAATCCTATCAGGAGATTCCCTCACAATTTATTTTCTGTTTTGCTAGACTTTGGTTGGGAAGGAAAAGGGCATCAATTTGAAATTTCATGTTATTCGGGCCAGGAATGTTGGATGCAGTGTGAAGGTTTTGTTTACCCATAAAAGTATTAGAGGCAGGGTTTGTCTGGACAGAGAAGCCTGTCTACGAGGAGCGTGGGCACCTGGCAAAACTTGAACCTGGAGGAGAGGACCCTTGATCCTGAGGATCTGTGTTAGGGCTGTGGGAGCCATGGATAGAGAGAGCCTGGTGTGGCCCAGGCAAGCTTCATTCTGATGTGCTGATCCCCTGGTTTAATTTGTGCCTTATGCCTTTATTGGACCAGCTGAAATCACTGTATTTATTTAACTTGTGATTTTTTTTCACTATCACTTTAAAGAGAATTTTGTATGTGTGGAGATTTAATCATTGAATGTTTTCAGTACCAACTGGTGTTTTGTTAAAGGAGTAATCTGTTCAGCATGCTCTACTTTGATATTATAACCTGTGCCCACATATGTTTAATAAATATCATATATTTTGTTCTACTAATGTTGTCTCTGTGTTCCTTCCATGACCGTGTAGAAGGGACACGGAGCTGATTAAGTCAGATCCCGTGATCCTTCAGTCAATACAATCTACAGACACATGTACAAGCCATTAGATTGTGTGTGCGTGTCTTTTTAATTTGTCAAATTGATTTAATTAACCCACCTTCTGAAAAGAGTAAGGTACAAATGCATATTTTGGTGCCAAATTGCTATTTAAATTCTCCCTGTGGGACCCTGATAAGTCATCAAAGCTCTTTGGAATTGGTTTTTCCTCTACAAATCTAGAATAACTCACACCTCCTCTGCAGTCTGATGTGCACCTGTCCAGGTAATTCCCACAGGGGACAGGCATGGTGCTGGGCGCACTGAGCAGCCCTCATGTCATTCTGGAGTCTTGTTCTATGGCACTGTTACCCTGGGAGGGGCATTTAGTCATTTAGTGAAAAGGCCGTCCTTAGGGACAAGAGATAGGGAACCTGGATTCAGAGTGGCAGAGGCTGCTAAGAGCCCAGGCCCCTGGGGAGCCCAGTCTGAAAGCAGTTTATAAATGACATGGCGATGACTTAAAGAATGCTGGTTTTATGAGATCAAGACAGACAGGAAAACTGCTCTGCAAACACTTCCACATTCTTTTTCAAAACAAAGCAAGAAAAAGAAACACTGAGTAATTTTAAGTATAAAGAATGCCAGGGGCTTTGTATTTTAAAATATATCTTCAACATATGGACAATTCTAAATGTGATTTGAACTGTTCGGGGAGTCCATTGCAGAGAGTTCCTAGCTTGTATAGATGGAAACTGAAACAATCTAAAAGATAATCCTCGGTCAAAATCAACTCTACTGACCTGCCCCCTCCCCCTCCATCTGAAAGGTGACATTCATCAGTCTCTTCCTGAGCAAGGATATTCTGTACAATCAAGGGGATGAACTCTAATACTACACAGTAAATTTATCTCACTGAAATGAAAAGCAGCAGTGTATGTAAAGTTTTCTTTAAATTAAAAATAACATCCGATAATAATGCTTCCAATTAATATTTGCATTCTAGCCCTTCCAGGCTTAATTAAAACACATACACACACACACACTCACATCCTAGTTAATTTTGTTTTGCTTTTTAAACAAATATGACCCTATATTGAGAAGCAGAGTCACGTGATTTTTAGGAATGCGGGAATGCTTGGGAGTCCAACTGTCTGAGCTCAGTCACTAGTGTGCACGAGGGTAAGTCACAAATCCAGCTAAGCCCCTGTAAAATGAAAAAAATGACAATTAGTTCTTTCCTAATGGGTTTGGCAGAGTAAATGAGTTCATCCCTGGGCAGTTCTTAGAATAGTGCTTGGCACGTAGTAAGCACTTAATAGATGCTACCACTTATTGATATGTACTTTTGTAACCACATTTTGCTTATTATGATCATATCTGTGTATATATAAAGATTATTTTACATATCAGATCATTACATATATACACACATGCACATACTATATAATCGACAACATTGAATTGTTAATTGGCTTCCATTGTTTTAATAATACTGTAATTTACTCAACCTATCACCTAAAGTTGGAATTCTGGAGATAGAGGTTGTCTTTACTCTTTCTAACGCCATCCCCTGATGAACTATCTTGTGCATACATCTTTGTACATTTCCTTAATTATCTTCTCAGAATAAATTCCTAGAAAAGATATTTCCAGGTCAGAAGTTATGCAACTAATGTGTGTATACTAGTTGCTGCATATGGTCCAATTTGGCCTGTGGAAATCAGTATTTGTTGAAACTCTCCATCAGGCTGAGAATGTCTTTTTTGACACCTTTGCCAACATGGGAAATGAGAAGTGAAGTGCATAAAGTCACTTGATTTAGGCAGACCTTCCCCGAGACGGACAGTGAAAAGAGTTTCTTTGGGGTATTGCTTTCAGATACCAGAACTCAAGAAACATGCAGGTGTGTACTGGTAGCTGGAGGTGTCACTAGGGCCTAGAGGTGCCCAGACAGCTGACAGGAAACAGGATGGAGCAAGTGTCCCCAAGGGTCCAGGCCTCCTGGAGGAATAGATGCTCTGTGAGCCAAAATTAAGAGCCAGTTGTGGAGACAGAAAACACTCAAGCCACTGAGATGGGTTTGATCATATTTCAGGGATAGCCTTGGGGAGAGGAGCAGCTTTTCAGAAGTGCTTGGAGGGTATATCAACCAAGGATGAGCCCTGAGCGGGGCCGCACGTTACTCTGAGCACACACCTCCTCTGCTGTGAAGGCCATTTGCCTGCTCCAGGAACTCTAGAGAGGTCACCAGGGCAAGGAGTGGGGGTGACAGGACGGGTTGGATTCCTTCCTGTCCTGGCTCAGGGCACATTGATGGTGCTGTTCATGAGCTGACACCCCGTCTCAGAAGCTCAATTCAGTTCAACCAGCACATGCCCGGTGCTGGGAAGATGAAAGTGTGCGCTTCAAGACCCTCATGCTTTCCAAAATATTTCCCATGGGCCCTGCTCCTGCTGATTTTTCCCATCTCTGAATCCCAGCGGCACTGAGTTTCGGACCCTCTTTATTCTTATTTCTCACTACTGATGATCATGTCCATCCTGTCTCCCCAGTGACATAAGCTCCTCAGGGACAGGGACACCCCTAATCTTTAGGGGATAGCCATTCCCAGCCATGGTGAGCAAGAAGAAATCTACAACTGAAAAGTATTCCGGAGAGGGCCTCGGCAGGCGGTGGCGGGGCATGGAGGAGATCAGGGTACCGAGCTGGACGCAGCACACGTACACGGAGCTTTTACAACAGCCCTGCCCAGAAGATATTACTCACATTATCACCATTTTGTAGAAGAGGAAATTGCAACTCAAAGAGATGTGCAAATTGTACAAAACTACCCAGACTGATCTGATTTTAGGACACAGGTGGGCGGCCTGGCCGGTCCCAGGTCGGCCATGAATCACAGTGTCTCCCTGGTCGGGTTGCTGCAGTGCTCTGAGACTCCACACACAAAGCGTGCAGCTTTGCCTATAAAGTAAATGGCTTCACACCCCCTGCAGAGTGCTGTGCAGATTCCCCAATAGCACAGATACGTCAATTTCCTAGCACTGCATCAGAAACATGCCAATAACTGATACCTGTTAATATCACTGGTAATTCCTGGAAGGGGGTATTGCACCAAGAATATTTGTCAACCCAAGGAATTCTTGTTATTAGACCCAGAATATTAGTGAATACTAGTATATGTATGACATTAAATGAATAGCAGGGAGCAGGATGGTGCACTGGAAAAATAGGTTGGGGGAAATGTGGCTGGATGAATAGGAGATCAGATAAACTGCATCTCCTTTTCCTTATATGTGAATTTGAGAATAATCCATCTGACTTTGTGAGGGAAGGAAAGGCCCAACAGAGAGACCAGGGGCAAAGAGACTGGAGGGAGACTGCTGCTAAAGTTTAGGGTAATTTGTTAGGCGGGATTAGCTAATTTAGGGTGTGAAGTATATAGTGTTTTGTTTGGCTTTTTACATATGGATATCCAATTGTTTTAGCACCATTTTTGGAAAAGACTACCTATTTTTCACTGAATTGCTTTTACACCATTGTTGAAAATCAATTGGCCATGTGTG